>JAULKM010101386.1:0-10183 GCA_032355605.1 Rubia tinctorum | reverse complement strand
AATCTCTTCCGCTATATGCTCTTGATTCTTTTAACTATACATACTTGGATTTCACATGGGGTGTTGTTGATTTCAGAAAGTCATTCTACGTTCATTAGGACAAAAGATAGAATTTTAATATATTAGGAATGGAAAGAAGTTTTCCATCACTTTCCCTCACACTCGGCCGAATTTAAAAGATTTCGAGTCACACCCAATCCTTTGATTCTAAAAGCAGTAAGATGGGGTTTTTTCGTCCTTAAAGTACTTTAAAAAGGTCCTTACTTTCACCATTAAGTCGTTTATTGATACGTTATATCAAATCTTAATCGGTATTTATTTAGAGATTAAACCTTAGTCCTTCAATAAGCCGGTCCTTCACAAATGCATCATTCTCTCCCATACCCACCATTCTCAAAGTTAGTTCGAGATGTTACCAATATTCATCCACGTTGCATTACCTTGTTATTTTTACTTAAGTACTATTGTATAGACATCAAGTACGTGGTTGAAACATGATAGAAACGAAGCCCGTTCTTCATTATTTCCCATATAGCAAACAATCTCTTCCGCTATATGCACTTGATTCTTTTAACCATACATACTTGGATTTCACATGGGGTGTTGTTAATTTCAGACAGTCGTTATTCGTTCATTATGACAAAAGATCGAATTTGAATATATCAGGCAAGGATTGAAGCTTTCCATCACTTTCCCTCACACTGGGCCGAATTTAAAAGATTTCGAGTCACACCCAATCCATTGATTCTAAAAGCAACAAGATGGGGTCTTTTCGACCTTAAAGTACTTTTAAAAGACCTTACTTTCACCATTAAGTCACTTATTGATACATTATATCAAAGCTTAAACGGTATTTATTTAGAGATTAAACCTTAGTCTTTTAATAAGCTGGTCATTCACAAATGTATCATTCTCTCCCATACCTACCGTTCTCAAAGTTAGTTCAAGATAATACCAATAATCATCCACGTTGCATTACCTTGTTCTTTTTACTTAAGTACTATTGTATTTCCATCATGTACGCGGTTGAAACATGATAGAAACGAAGCCCGTTCTTCATTTTTTCCCATAGAGCAAACAATCTCTTCCGGTATATGCTCTTGATTCTTTTGACAATACATACTTGGATTTCACATGGGGTGTTGTTGATTTCAGACAATCATTCTTCGTTCATTAGGACAAAAGATCTAATTTGAATATATCAAGCAAATATCGAAGCTTTCCATCACTTTTCCTTACCCTCGGTGGAATTTAAAAGATTTCGAGTCACACCCAATCATTTGATTCTAAAAGCAGTAAGATGGGGTCTGTTCAGCCTCAAAGTTATTTTAAACGTCCATACTTTCACCAATAAGTCACTTATTATTTTGTTATATCAAAGCTAAATCGGTATTTATTTAGAGAATAAACCTTAGTCCTTTAAAAAGCCGGTGCTTCACAAATGCATCATTCTCTCCATACCTACCGTTCTCAAAGTTACTTCGAGATGTTACCAATGTCATCCACGTTGCATTACCTTGTTCTTTTTACTAAATTACTATTGTATTTACATCAATTACCCGGTTGAAACATGATAGAAATGAAGGCTGGTTTTCATTTATTTCACATGTAGCAAACAATCTCTTCCACTATATGCTCTTGATTCTTTTAACTATACATACTTGGATTTCACATGGGGTGTTCTTGATTTCAGACAATCATTCTTCGTTCATTAGGATAAAATATCGAATTTGAATATATCAGGAAAATATTACACTCGGCCGAATTTAAAAGATTTCGAGTCACGCCCAATCCTTTGATTCTAAAAGCAGTAAGATGGGGTCTTTTCGGCCTTAAAGAAATTTTAAACTTCCTTACTTTCACCATTAAGTCACTTATTGATACATTATATCAAAGCTTAATTGGTATTTATATAGAGATGAAACCTTAATCCTTCATTAAACAGGTCCTTCACAAATTCATCATCCTCTCCTATACCTACTGTTCTCATAATTAGTTTGAGATATTACAAATATTCATCCACGGTGCATTACCTTGTTCTTATTACTTAAGTACTATTGTATTGCCATCAAGTACGCAGTTGAACATGATAGAAACGAAGCCCGTTCTTCATTATTTCCCATATAGAAAAAAACTCTTCCGCTATATGCTCTTGATTCTTTTAACTATACATTCTTGGATTTCACATGGGGTGCTGTTGATTTCATACATTCATTCTTCTTTCATTAGGACAAAAGATTTAATTTGAATATATCAGGCAAGGATCGAAGCTTTCCATAACTTTCCCTCACACTCAGTCGAATTTAAAAGATTTCACGTCACACCCAATCCCTTGTCTCTTAATGTTGTAAGATTGGGTCTTTTCGGCCTTAAAGTGCTTTCAAACGTCCTTACTTTAACCATTAAGTCACTTATTTTTACATTATATCAAAGCTTAATCGGTATTTATTTAGAGATTAAACCTTAGTCCTTCAATAAGCTGGTCCTTCGCAAATGCATTATTCTCTCCCATACCTGCCGTTCTCAAAGTTAGTTCAAGATGTTACCAATATTCATCCACGGTGCATTACCTTGTTCTTATTACTTAAGTAACATTATATTCCCATCAAGTACGCAGTTGGAACATGATAGAAACGAAGCTCATCTTTCATTATTTCCCATATAGCAAACCATCTCTTCCGCTATATACTCATGATTCTTTTAACTATACATACTTCGATTTCACATGGGGTGTTGTTGATTTTAGACAGTCATTCTTAGTTCATTAGGACTAAAGATCTAATATGAATATATCAGGCAAGGAGCGAAGCTTTCCATCACTTTCCCTCACACTCAGCCGAATTTAAAGATTTCGAGTCACACCCAATCCTTTAATTCTTAAAGCTGTAAGATTGGGTCTTTTCGGCCTTAAAGTTCTTTCAAACGTCCTTACTTTCACCATTAAGTCACTTCTTTATACGTTATATAAAAGCTCAATCGGTATTTATTTAGAGATTAAACCTTAGTCCTTTAAAAAGCCGGTACTCCACAAATTCATCATTCTCTCCATACCTACCGTTCTTAAATTTAGTTCGAGATGTTACCAATATTCATCCAGGTTGCATTACCTTGTTCTTTTTACTTTAGTACTATTGTATTGACATCAAGTACGCGGTTAAAACATGATAAAAATGAAGCCAGTTCTTCATTATTTCACAAGTAGCAAACAATCTCTTCCACTATATGCTCTTTATTCTTTTAACTATACATACTTGGATTTCACATGGGGTGTTCTTGATTTCAGAAAATCATTCTTTGTTCATTAGGACAAAAGATCGAATTTCAATATATCAGGAAAATATTACAATCGGCCGAATTTAAAAGATTTCGAGTCGCACCCAATCCTTTGATTCTAAAAGCTGTAAGATGGGGTCTTTTCAGCTTTAAAGTACTTTTATAAGTCCTCATTTTAACCATTAAGTCACTTGTTGATACATTATATCAAAGCTTAATTGGTATTTATTTAGAGATGAAACCTTAATCCTTCATTAAACAGGTCCTTCACAAATTCATCATCCTCTCCTATACCTACCGTTCTCATAGTTAGTTCGAGATATTACAAATATTCATCCACGGTGCATTACCTTGTTCTTATTACTTAAGTACGATTGTATTTCCATCAAGTACGCAGTTGGAACATGATAGAAACGAAGCTTGTTCTTCATTATTTCCCATATAGAAAAAACTCTTCCGCTATATGCTCTTGATTCTTGTAACTATACATTCTTGGATTTCACATGGGGTGTTGTTGATTTCATACATTCATTCTTCTTTCATTAGGACAAAAGATCTAATTTGAATATATCAGGCAAGGACCGAAGCTTTTCATTACTTTCACTCACACTCAGCCGAATTTAAAAGATTTCATGTCACACCCAATCCTTTGTTTCTCAAAGTTGTAAGATTGGGTCTTTTCGGTCTTAAAGTGCTTTCAAACGTCCTTAGTTTAACCATTAAGTCACTTATTTTTACATTATATCAAAGCTTAATCGGTATTTATTTAGAGATTAAACCTTAGTCCTTCAATAAGGTGGTCCTTCGCAAATGCATTATACTCTCCCATATCTGCCGTTCTCAAAGTTAGTTCGAGATGTTACCAATATTCATCCACGGTGCATTACCTTGTTCTTATTACTTAAGTACTATTGTATTGCCATCAAGTACGCAGTTGGAATTTGATAGAAACGAAGCCCGTTCTTCATTATTTCCCATATAGCAAACAAACTCTTCCGCTATATGCTCTTGATTCTTTTAACGGTACATACTTGGATTTCCAATGGGGTGTTGTTGATTTAGACATTCATTTTTCGTTCATTAGGACAAAAGATCTAATTTGAATATATCAGGCAAGGACCGAAGCTTTCCATCACTTTCCCTCACACTCAGCCGAATTTAAAAGATTTCATGTCACACCCAATCCTTTGATTTTTAAAGCTGAAAGATTGGGTCTTTTTGGCCTCAAAATGCTTTCAAACGTCCTTACTTTATCCCTTAAGTCACTTATTTTTACATTATATCAAAGCTTAATCAGTATTTATTTAGATATTAAACCTTAGTCCCTCAATAAGCCGGTCCTTCACAAATGCGTCATTCTCTCCCATACCTACCGTTCTCAAAGTTAGTTCGAGATGTTACCAATATTCATCCACGGTGCATTACCTTGTTTTTATTACTTAAGTACTATTGTATTGCCATCAAGTACGTGGTTGAAGCATGATAGAAACGAAACTCGTTCTTCATTATTTCCCATATGGCAAACAATCTATTCCGCTATATACTCTTGATTCTTTTAACTATACATACTTGGATTTCACTTGGGGTGTTGTTAATTCAGACAGTCATTCTTCGTTCATTAGGACAAAAGATCGAATTTTAATATATCAGGAAAGGAGGGAAGCTTTCCATCACTTTTCCCCACACTCGGTCAAATTTAAAAGATTTGAGTCATACCCAATCCTTTGATTCTAAAAGCAGTAAGATAGGGTGTTTTCAGCCTTAAAGTACTTTTAAACATCCTTACTTTCACCATTAAGTCACTTATTGATACGTTTTGTCCGAATGAACAAATAATGATGGTCTCAAATCAACAACAGCCCATGCAAAATCCAAGTACATATTGTTAAAAGAATCAAGAACATATGGAAGAAGATATTGTTTGCTATTTGAGAAATAATGAAGACTGAGTTGCGTTCAATCATGTTGCAACCGCATACTTGATGGTAATACACTTGTACATAAGTAATAAGAAGCAAGGTAGTAATTTCAGCGTTGATGAATATTGGTAACATCTAAAACTAACTATGTGAACTGTAGGTAGAGGAGAGGATGATACATTTGTGAAGAACCTATTTATTGAAGGACTAAGGTAGAATATCTGAATAAATACCCATTAAGCTTGAATTTAACGTATCAATAAGTAACTTTTTTATGGGAATGTGTAATATATTAAGTAGAACATCGGGCATAACAAAGTTTAAGCCATCACCCTAAGCCTATTTACATTCAAAATTAACTACCAAAATAATAAACCAGATTTCAGCTCAAACTATGACATATTTCCTCCAATTACACTGAGAATGCATCAGTTCAATCAATATATCCTTCCTCTGTTCCTTTGCTTGGAAGATCCGTTGATTCCTCTCAATCCATTCTTGATTCAGGAAAGTTGAGTAAAGTTGCAGCCTTCTCCATTTCTTCCTAATCATGAGCTAGTTATTTTCCTCCTTCAGTTCCCTCAAATTTCTTGCAGCTCCCATATTTAGTTGAAGTAGTACAACTTTTGTGAAATGGCACTGGATGAATAAGTGAGCAACATCTTCTTTTGTAGCTTTACATAAACAATATAATGATCCACCTGGTATGATCCTAAATCTTTCCAATCTGTCCACAG
This sequence comes from Rubia tinctorum, assembly GCA_032355605.1. Classification (NCBI taxonomy): domain Eukaryota; kingdom Viridiplantae; phylum Streptophyta; class Magnoliopsida; order Gentianales; family Rubiaceae; genus Rubia; species Rubia tinctorum. The sequence goes on along the minus strand of JAULKM010101386.1, from coordinate 4,254 downwards.
TGGCCAGTTTACCCTTTACCAACATCCATATGAAGTTCCCGTGTTTAGGTTGGATTTTAGTGTGCCAAATCAGTCTAGCCAAGTAGTCTTTCTGCCTTCTTCCTTTTAGACAGTTGTTCCTTTCAGACAGTTGTATGCCACCCGGGTACTGATGTTTCCATTCTTCTGCACACAGTTCTCCAGTTGGTCAAGCAATTGAATTTTCAGCCTAGTGATTGTTCTCCAGCCCCAGCTATGAGTATATGAGCCCTTGTAAGTTCTGAAGTCCCTCCCTTTTAGATAGTAGGCATTCACCCATTGCACCCACAGTATATCCTTCTTTGAGCAGACATCCCAAATTAGCCTGCATATGGAGGCTTTGTTCCATTAGGAAGGATCTCTCAGACCCCATCCTCCTATTGCCTTTGACCTGCACATAGTTTCCCAAGACACTGCTGCAAATCCTCTTCCTCCAGTTTCCCTCCCCCGTATGAAGTTTCTACACAGCTCCACTATTTCATTGTGAGTACTCTCTAGGAGCTTAAACACACTGGTCTAGTAGTTGGTGATGCTTAGGAGAATAGTGTTGACCAGTTGAACCCTCCCAGCATAAGATAGGTTTCTGGAGTCCTAACTTTTTAACCTTCTAGTGATCTTCTCCAGGAGGACACTGCATGTTGCTGCATTCCACTCCACTGAATTTAATGGCAGACCCAAGTAATTGAGAGGGAATTCACCCCTAGCAACCTGCAGGATATCAGACAATATTTTTTTCTCAACTTCACCCAATTTGGAGAAGAAGATCTGTGTTTTCTTCTCATTTACAGCAAGCCCTATTGTCCCCTGGAACACTTTCAAACTTCTTCTATTCCCCTTCGGGGATTTTGGGTCAGTTGTACAGAATATGAGTAGGTCATCAAAAAATAGCAAACTATGGACCCCAACCTTCTGGCATCTTTGATGAAAGCAAATTTCTTTCTCCTAGAACTGGTGCTCTAACAGTCTGGTTAGGTACTCCATACTGAGGACAAATAGTAGAGGAGAGAGAGAATCTCCCTGCTTCACTCCCCTTTTTCCTGCAAAAGAAGCCGAGGGTCTACCATTTATAGAGATGCAGAAAGATGAAGTAGTTACACACTTCCTGATCCAGTCCAAAAATAGGGCTGGGAGTTTCAGTTGCTGCAACCATTTGAACAGGAATTCCCAGCTGAGGCTGTCAAAAGCCTTGGAGATATCAATTTTTATGAGACGGCTTGGCTTCAAGTCACAGTGGTTGTACTTGTGTAGCAGTTCCTGTTTTAGTAAAATGTTATGGACTATATTTTTACCTTTTACTATTGCTGATTGGTTGTTTGAGACTAAGGATGGCATCACCTCCCCCATTTTGTCACGTAGGATTTTTGTCACCACCTTGTATATGATGGAACAAGAGGAGATAGGTCTGTAATCCCCTGTTACCCGTGGTTGTGGATGTTTTGGGACCAAGATAATCATAGCTTTGCTGAAGTGTTCAGGGATTTGATCCCCTTTAAAGAATCCAATCACTACCTGAGTCACCCCATTCCCTACAATGTCCCAAGCTTCCTTGTAAAAATGGCTTCAGTAGTCATCATGCCCAGGATTTTTGCTGGATTTGATGCTTTTCAGTGCACTGTAAACTTCCTGGTCTGAAACCAGTTTGATATTTTGTGCCTGCTGTTAGACTGTTAGAACTGAGCCTCTCTTTGTTATCTGCGGATCCAGCCTCATATCAGGTTGTATCTCCTTGCCCATCAGGTTTTTGAAGAAGTTTACCAGGTGCACTTCAATGTTGTTTCTGCCCTGTATAATTTCATCACCATTTTCTAATGAGACAAAGTGGTTAGAATACTTCCTGGATTTCCTCATTGAATACAATATGCTAGTAGGCCTATTCCTCTCATTCAGCCATTTCACCTTGGCCCTTTGCTTCAGGAACCTGTACTCAGCCTCATTCATCCTTGCAGCTTCCCACCTGCTAAATGTTTCCTGTCTTTGATTCTGAAATGAGCCTGGGTCCATTGCCAGCATTTTCTAGTCTCTTTCCCATTTTTCCTTTGCCATATTTGCCCTTTTCTAAATAAGTAACATAATGGTGAAAGAAAGGATGGTTCAAAGTACTTTAAGGTCGAAAAATATCCCATCTTAAAGCTTTAACAATCAAAGGAGTGGGTGTGATCCGGAGTATTTTAAATTCGGCTGAGTATGACGAAAAGATAAGGAAAGGGATGGAAAGGTTTGGTCCGAGACTAACATATAAAAATAGATCTTTTGTCCGAATGAACGAAGATTGACTGTCTCAAATCAACAACCACCCATGTGAAATCCAAGTATGATGAATATTTCACATGGGGTGTTGTTGATTTCAAACAGTCATTGTTCGTTCATTAGGACAAAAGATCGAATTTGAATATATCAGGCAAGAATCGAAGCTTTCCATCACTTTCCCTCACACTCGGCCGAATTTAAAATATTTCGAGTCACACCCAATCCTTTGATTCTAAAAGAAGTAAGATGGGGTATTTTCGGCCTTAAAGTATTTTAAACATCCTTACTTTCACCATTAAGTCACTTATTGATATGATATATCAAAGCTTAATCGGTATTTATTTAGAGATTTAAACTTAGTCCTTTAATAAGCCGGTCCTTCACAAATTCATCATTCTCTCCCATACCTACCGTTCTCAAAGTTAGTTGGAGATGTTACCCATATTCATCCACGTTGCATTACCATGTTCTGTTTACTTAAGTACTATTGTATTGCCATCAAGTACGCGGTTGAAACATGATAGAAACAAAGCCCGTTCTTCATTATTTCCCAAATAGCAACAATCTATTCCGATGTATGCTCTTGATTCTTTTAACTCTACATACTTCAATTTCACATGGGGTGTTGTTGATTTCAGACAGTCATCCTTTGTTCATTAGGACAAAGGATTGAATTTGAATATATCAGGCAAGGATTGAAGCTTTCCATCACTTTCCCTGACACTCGGCCGTATTTAAAAGATTTAGAGTCACACCTAATCCTTTGAATCTAAAAGCAGTAAGATGGGGTCTTTTCGGCTTTAAAGTACTTTTAAACGTCCTTACTTTAATCATTAAGTCACTTAATGACACGTTATATCAAAGCTTAATCTGTATTTATTTAGAGATTAAACCTTAGTCCTTTTATACGCCAGTCCTTCAAAAATGCATCATTCTCTCCTATACCTACCGTTCTCAAAGTTAGTTCGAGATGTTACCAATATTCTTCCACGTTGCATTACCTTGTTTTTTTACTTAAGTACTATTGTATTTCAATCAAGTACGTGGTTGAAACATGATAGAAATGAAGCCCGTTCTTCATTATTTTCCATATAGCAAATAATCTCTTCGGCTATATGCTATTGATTCTTTTGACTATACATACTTGGATTTCACATGGGGTTTTGATGGTTTCAGACAGTTATTCTTCGTTCATTAGGACAAAATATTGATTCGAATATCCATCACTTTCCCTCACACTCGGCCGAATATAAATGATTTCGAGTCACACAGAATCCTTTGATTCTAAAAGCAGTAAGATGGGGTCTTTTTAACCTTAAAGTACTTTTAAAAGTTCTTACTTTGACCAGTAAGTCACTTATTGATACGTTATATCAAAGATTAATCGGTATTTATTTAGAGATTAAACCTTAGTCCTTTAATAAGCTGGTCTTTCACAAATGCATCATTCTCTCCCATACCTATCGTTTTCAAAGTTAGTTCGAGATGTTACCAATATTCATCAATGTTGCATTACGTTGTTCTTTTTACTTAAGTACTATTGTATTGACATCAAGTACGCGGTTGAAACATGATAGAAACGAAGCTCGTTCTTCATTATTTCACATGTAGCAAACAATATTCTTCCGCTATATGCTCTTGATTCTTTTAACTATACTTACTTGGATTTCACATGGGGTGTTATTGATTTTAGACAATCATTCTTCATTCATTAGGAAAAAAGATCGAAGTTGAATATATCAGGCAAATATTGAAGCTTTCCATCACTTTCCCTCACACACGGTCGAATTTAAAAGATTTCGAGTCACACCCAATCCTTTGATTCTAAAAGCTGTAAGATTGAGTCTTTCAAGCCTTAAAATACTTTTAAACGTCCTTATTTTCACCAGTAAGTCACTTTTTGATACGTTATATGATGTACCCAATTTATATCATATTTTTAGCACATTCGAAGTCTAATTTTGTAATAGATTAGGGATTTAATTTGAA
>JAULKM010101385.1:0-10184 GCA_032355605.1 Rubia tinctorum | reverse complement strand
CATTTTTGACCCCTGAAAAAAAGAAACTTGAAATTCCTAAAGAAAATTATTACCTTTGTGCCTCTGGGCTATTCTATCTGTCTGGTGACGTTTCACTTTCCTGCTCAGAACTCACTTTTTCCTTTCTATGTGATGCGAAGGAGAAGCAAAAGGTGAAACCCGCATTTTTTCTAGCTAGAATTTTGAAGGAAGTTTTCGATTGTCGGCGATATCGACGACATCAACACCTTAACAGCAAATCTTTGGTTATCGTTTGCGGGTGAGTTCGAAGAAACCTTTGTTGCACCGGTGTGATAATGGTTAGTCTATTTTTCCCGATTTCTTTTTTGGATTTTGGCATTATAAACATGGAGATTGAATGTTATTTGGTAGTTTCTGGGTGTGGTGTTCCACCGTAGCCAAAAAGGTGTGCGGATATATGATATTCTTGGGGTTTTGGGGTTTTTTTGAAACTTTAAATTTTCCAAGCGAGATAACCAATATGTTGTGTTTGGGTATGTTATTCTTGGTTGTGGAAATGATTTTTTTGCATTCGGCTTGTGGTTTTTTGCTCAAATCGTGTTGGTCTAGGGTTTCAGTGGCATCGAAGGTTTGCTGTGCACAGTTGTGTTTTGGTTATTGGTTTTGTCTTCATGATGGTGTGTTATTATTGTTTGTTGTAATGTTTTTCCCTTGTTATTCAATGGTTTGGTAAGTATTATAGACTCACACCTTTGTGGGTGCTTCATTGTTGCAGGAAGAGTTTGATCTTGTTTACACTCTGAAGCTGCACTACAGGGACATGCAGAAGGTTTTAGTGCTAAAGTCTGGTTTTACGGAAGTGTTCATGGAAGATGCCGAAGATGGAGTTAAAATTTAAATTCAAGGGGTCAGGAAAGATATGTATGAAGGATTTGGGAAATGGGGGTGACATGCAGAATATGTTTAAGTTCTGCAAGGGTGTTTATGCTATTGATGTATTTGGTGAGGTTATGGGCAGTGGAGGCAGTGACTTCAGAGTCAGTAGCTGGTGATGAGTCTGTTGGGGCTGGTGGTGAGAGCAACAAGCGAAATGTGCAGGTGAATATGATAAATTTTAAGAATGTGCGGACAAGTTCTAGGGCTGCAAGACAGAGAAATGTTGAGAGTTTGGACTTGCATGCATGGAATAGGTTTGGGTGAGGACACCAGCAATGATGCATCGTACGAAGCATAGGAGAAAGTTGAGAACTCATCAGACGAGGTTGACGATTGGATTAATATGAACACTGAAGAAGGCAGTGAGCTAGGAAGTGAAGGTGACAAGCAAGACATATGGACAATGGTACAGATAAAGATTTTGAGAATGATTCAGACAATTGAGGGGATTATAATCCTCTAAGAAAGTGTTTAAACCATGAGTTGTTTGAGACGGGGGATAGGGGGAAATATCAGTTTGAAAACGAGTATGATTTTCCAAACACGGCATGACTTCAAGCAGGCCCTGATTGATTTTTCTATTCAAGAGGGGTTCATATTTATTCACTTGAATGGGGATAAGAAAATAGTGACAACGGTGTGCAAAGAAGAAAATTGCAATATGAGGATGCATAGCTCGACCTTGCTCGATGGTCACACATTTTGCATCAAGAATTTTAAAGGTGAACACACTTGTCGAATGGATGGCAAGGTATGAGCTCTATAGATTTAAATCTCCAAAAAATTGTGGGTATGTAGAAGACTGACAGGAATGTGTCAAATATGGTGTTATTGGACCATTTGAGGACCTTAGGAGTGCAACCTAATCGTCATCAGTTGATGAAGAGCCCAGCAGAAGGCATTGGAAATGATTGATGGGAATCATGAAGATTCTGTTAGACTTATCCCACAATATTGTGCTAAGATGGTGAAAAGTAATCCCTTCAGCCTGACAATGATGGAGTACTGTAGGGCCAAGGGTGAAATTGTACCCACGGCGAAGCAGGACATCATTGGTTTCGCTGGAGCAAAGAGGGGTTTTATAGAAGGATGTAAACCACACCTTAGCTTTGATGGATGTCACTTGAAGGGAATGTATGGTGGAATTCTGTTAAGTGCAATAAGAAATGATCTCGACGGTGGTTTCTTCCCCCTAACTGTGGCGTGCGTTCAGGGAAAATGTAAGGATAGTTGGTTGTTCTTCTTCAACATGATAAGAGATTTTTTAGGCGGATTTTCTGAGAATATGCTATGGACATTTATGACAGATAGACAAAAGGTAGAACATTTTAGCTTAAAAACATTTTTTTGTAGTATTTTAATTGTGTAATATGTTGGGTTGATTGAATGAATATTTGCAGTTATTTGGTTGTATAATTGTGCCTATTTTTTTTTTTAAAAAATGTTGTTGTTATTTGGTTGTGTGATGTGTGGATTGATTGCCTAAATTATTCAGATTCCGTTGAAGTGCATTTAACTGGGTTTTATGTTAGGTTTGGCGAGTCTTTAATATCACAAATATGACCTTAAGTTTTATATTTAAGTGCAAATGTACCCCTGAGTTTTCCTTCAATTGATAAATATAACCTCATTTGTTACATCAAAATGCTGATATGTCCCCATGTACTTTTAATATGAATGTTTTGTGACCTGACGCAAATATTTTTGTTGTAGGGACTGGATGGTGCTATTGAAGAAATTGTGCTTCATAAAACACAAAGAAAGTGCAACTGGCATACATATGCGAACTTCCGCCAGAAGTAACCAGCAGTAATTCTGAATAAACTATTCTAGAACATATGAATGTCGTATAATGGCCGAGATTTTAAAGAGGAAATGTCAAGAATAAGGGCTCATTCTCCAAAGGCATTTACCTATCTTTCAGGCATTGGGGACGCATTATGGGCACACTATACATTTAGCAAGTAGTTGAAATGTCCAAATGTGACGAACAATCCATCAGAGTTATTCAATTACTGGTTAGGGGACATCCGGAACCTTCCCATACATTTGATGTTTGAGGTAAGGTGTAAAGTGATGGCACTAATGGAGGCTATGTATTGGGACAATGTCAGGTGGATTCTTGAGATGTATCCAAGGTGGGAGGAGATGTTTAGAATTGTGACAAAAAATCTAGGAGAATGACTTTCTTTCCTAGCTCAGAGTCTACTTTTGAAGTCGTCGATGATAATGCTCATTATATCGTGAACTTGGCAAACAAGACTTGTTAGTGCGGAGTTTGGGATCACATGGGCATCCTCTGCAAACACGATGCATCAGTCTTGGTGCACAAGAGGATCCTTATTCATGAATACTGCGACATGATGCTCTCTAAAGCAATGTTCCAGAAAGAGTACAACCACATAATTTTACTAGTTTCACATAAGTCTTTTTGGGAAGACACTGTCAAACAGCCTTGCAACCCCCTCCCCCCAACATGAAAAGGAAAATCGGAAGGCCAAAAACCATAAGAATCAGGGAGGACTGGGAGAATGATATGAAGTGCTCCAGCACAGACAAATGCAGCAAGTGTGATGAGTTTGTACATAATAAAAAAAAACTGTGTTGGTGGTCTCACAACAAAGGGAAAAAAGGCAGCACAGATGAGGACTAAAATAGAGGTAATCTTTTTTTAAAAACCATAATAGTAGTGCACTTTCAACTTCTTTCCTTGACTGATTTCGTTGTCTCCTTCGCTTCCATAATTTGAACCATCAAGTCAAATGACTGGTAGTAGAAAAGAAAGGCTGCAGAAGGTAAATTCATTTGCATTATTAAAATGTGATATTTTACAATACTGATTGTACATGTATGGAAATTTGGGCAGTGAATACATGCGAATTGCAGCCCCCTATGATGCAGAAAGATGTCCCAATTGATTTGGGAATACTTGTAAGCAATTGAACTCAAGTCCTTCTCAATGATTACTTTGAAATTCTATTAACCCCATATTTAAGTGATGTATGTGTTATACGTGCAGGAGAATGACCTTGAACCAAACCAAGTTCCTCAACAACATGAAAGTCAAGTTGAAAACAACCAAGAGACAACCGATGTAGAGCCCCCGTAGAAGAGGAAAAGAGGAAGGTGAATGAATAGATTATCGATATTCTTTATTTTGGATTACTCTTTCTTCACTATACTAACTAGGCATTTTTTGAAGATGCAGAAGATTACTGCCGTCAGAGAAGCTGTCGTGCAACCGGAGATTCTGGATCAGGATTCCCAGGTACATGGAAGGTTTTTAAAATTCAAGGGTTACGTATGAACACCTTTAGAATTGTCGGGGCATATCAGTACATTAGATATACTTTCAAGGCTATTTATGAACTTCAGTACTAATGTTAGTGGCATGTTTGCACATTAGAAAAAATTACAAGGTTGCTCATGAAATTTTGTACTAATTTGGGGGGGGGGGGCATGTCTGCACTATTATAATAAGTACTATAAGGACATACTAGTTCAATTTTACAAACTTTCTTATCTTCTGGTTTCATATTGACACTGATGTGGCTGCGACTAAGTCACCACATCAATTATAGTAGTAACAAGAGGGTGTTCAGAAGGAAAATGTGGGTGATGTAGCTCCGGATGATCAGTCATCCAATGTAGCTATAACTGAGCAGGAACTGGAGGCTATACTTGAGCAGGAACTGGAGGCTATAACTGAGCTATAACTAGCAAATGAACTGGCCACAGAAGAGCAGCCATCAGCAGTGTCAACAATTGAGCTGCAAGCAAGCACACCAATCCAAATAGTATTGGAGCTGCCGGAGGTTCAGGATGCAGACTGGAAGAAAGGTGGAAAAAAACTAAGCCGATGAGGTCTAAGAAAGGAAACAAAACAAGCACAACTGAAGAGGTAACCTCCTGTAAAATGTGCAATTATATTTTTAATTTTCATCCATGTTCTATTAGTCATTAAAATAATTTGTGAACCTAGCAGAGAGACGGTGTGAATCCAGCCAGCACCAAATGAACTTTGACCCAAACAGTGCAATTGTTGTGTACAAGGGAGGACTTTATGTGAATCCAGTTGCGACTTAGATGAATCTTAACCTTGCAAAGGGCAAAGAGCCCGTGGAAGATGCATTAGCGGAGGTATTAAAGCGCTCGTTAGATAAACTGATGAAAATATAGCCATCCCAAAGACAGTGGAGTTTGGAGAAACAATTGCGCACATACCCACCCTTATCCAAGCAAAGGTAATTTACTCAATTTCTTCAATCAATAGTGGCATTTTGTTCCATTCTTAATGTAGTCAATTTCTACACTTACTAGTCTTCATTTTTCTCTCATTCTAGGACATTTCAAGAGTCAATATACATCTTACAAACTTTTTGGATAATGTTTCACTTGCTAAACTTCCTATTCTCAAACCATAAATTCCCGTCGTATGTTAATCTACACCATGAATATGAATGAATGATTTTGTTGCTTCCTACTATTTGTGCGAATTTCATGCCCTATTACCAACAAGACTGTAAAATGTTTCTCTTCATGCCCTAAGAATCCGCTCAGAAAATTGGAGTTGGTCCTGAGGGAATAAAAAACAAAGTGTGGGGGAGAAATTAGCTTGCTTACCCCAGGACTAGAAAATTGCTTAGAGCCACACTAGCCCCCATTATCCATGCTACAATAGAAGAAGACCCATAACCAACCAGTTCCAAACCAGCTCGTCCTAATCCAAAGAAAACCAACGGAAAGAAAAAGAAGAGTCTCTCACAACCAACACCCGAAGACCATGTTTGATTACCATTATACTTTTGATTATTTGGAGCTGTCATTCGGGAAAAAAATTTACTAACTAGCCTCCTTCTGTCCATTTTGTAACGACTATAACTATTTCCATTTGATTGTCAGACATCATTAGGTTGTCTTTTGTCTTTTGAAATTCATTTACTCAGTCGTTACTGGCAAACAATTGAATGTTGAATGAATGATCAAGTATTTTATTAGTTCGATCTTCATGAATGTGTTTATTCAATTCCAGGTGAAAATCGTCCACAAAAGTGCAAACATGCCCCTACAAAAAAATTTGTGCGTTATAACCCTGCATTTGTCTGTTTAGTGAAACTGTACCCCTAACTTATTGTTGAAAATTGCAACAACGTCCCTATTGACAGAAATTGATATGTACTTAACTGAGCAAAAACCATCACTTTGTTACTAAACAAATAAAACAACATTACGTTGCCACCAAAAGATCCATAAATCTGAGCTACAAAATGTTACCGCAACATCATTTTGTTACTTAAAAACCACACCAACTACTACAATTCTTCAACATTATCTACAATCCATAAATCCAAGCTGCAAAATGCTACTGCATCATCCACAACAATTCAACATCACCTAAAAGCTCTGGTCTACAATCAATTCTTCAACAACCACATCAAGAAACCAAAAACATAGGCTCCAAACATATCCAAATTAAGAACCATCAAAGGGATTACTATGGCCTCACACTTGCAACGACGTGTATTTCCACCATTGACACGTTTCGCAACCAAGACCTGGTCCACAACTTCTTTTCCAACTTCCCTTCTCCAAAGGTCACATTGGGAATCAACACAACTGGAGCCACTGCCTCTGCCTCGTTCAATAGCATCGACAACATACTACCTTTGAAAACCATGTTTGGAAAATCTGTAGAAAAAGTCTCTCAGGATTTCTTATCGTCTTCGACACATAGATTTTCGTCTCCACCTTACAAACCTTGCAGAGTACTCCTTCCGAACGGAGCTGGTTCACACTGCTACTAGAGGGCTCCATACCAGCAGTCTGACATTTAATTACCACAAAATTAAACACAAGTAAACCACAAAAATCACAACAAGCAAACTATCCCTATTTCAAAAATCTATTAAACCTCTAAAAAGAATTAGGGTTCGCCATATGAACAATCGGCTTTTGAACACATACCTTGAATCCAACCCACTATTTTGACACGTTTAGCGGAGAGACACCAGAATTTATGCGAGAATCAAGAAACTTGCTCGGCCAAATCGTGAACCCCGAGCTCAAATGCCTAGTCCAGTTGAGCGGTTTGAAATTTTTACAAGAAAGGAAATTAATAGCGAAATACATATTGGGTCCCACTTCATTCAAGGGCTAAAATGATAAACATAATTTTTAAAATTGGGGTAAGGGTATTTTGGTCAATTACTATCAAGTCAACGTCAAAAAAATTAAGATCAACGCCAGATACCGACAACAATGGTACACCGGTCTATGACAGTCCAAATCCGAGGGCATAACCGCACTTTCAAAAAATACATGGGCATATCTGCACAAACGCAAGAATTGGATGACGTGAATGAGTTTCGCCCAATTAGTTATTATACAGGTAAAACGTAAAACATGTGAATGTGGAGTAATGTGATTTCTTTGGCAAATTATAGTGAAATGCTATTTTACACACTATTTTTACTAATCACGCAATGTATTTATACTTTTGAAATACTATGTGTATTATGAATTAATTTTAAAAATATATTAAATAAGTAATAATAGTTTATTAATTGATTTTTGGAAATGAAGTCCCATAATTATGGTTGTTTTTTATGAGATTTTCCAGCAAATTGGTGGTTCGTTTTTTGACCAGCATGCAGAAATTTCTGGAGTCCCTAATATCCAATTTTTGGTCATTATTTGTGTCGTCGGTTGCTTGGGGAGAGAGTTTTGACACGTTGTCGCCGGTGTTAAAGGAATTGAATGCGTCAAAATTGCAGAGACAATGTTCTTCGCAGTGGGTCTCAGTGGTGGATCTCGTCTGAAAGGGTCTTCGACACGGCTGGAGGCGATGAGTCTTGGATGTGGCTCGCATCAGCGAGTATCGAAGGTGGCTCGAAGCGGAATGTCTCGTAACTGGCTCGCATCAGTGGGTGTTGGTGGCTCGAGGTGGAGGGTCTCGTTGGGTGCCAGGGGCATGTCTCACCGGATGTCTCTCGCCCATGCTCATGCTCGTGATCTCGTCGATGGCTCTCGTTGTGTGGCTCTCATTGGATGGCTCTCGCTGCAGGCTCTTGCTGCGGTGACTTGTGGTTCAATTCCAGAGGGAGGGTTTCCTTGCCAGAAAATCTAGGTGGAAGAAGCTGACCGGGCTGGGCGAGGGAGGGGAAGGGGTGATGGCATGACGGGATGGTCGCGATACCGATGTGGTAGGCGGGGGATCTGGGTTTTCAAGTGGGAAGGTGGGTGGGGTGATTTTTCGGCTTCTAGGGAGTGACCGTTGGGATGGTTCTTAACAAGAGTTTTCAGTGAATTTGAGGTTTCCGACAGCGGCAACAATGGGGTGGTGGTGGCCAACGAGTGGTGGAGGGAGAGGGGAGAAGAAGCTCCGGATTTTTTTGTTTTATTTTTAAAATTTTAAAATTAAATATTATACACGTATATACATATCAAGCCTGTATGGTAGTAAAATGCATGTTGTGATTTAGCAATAACTAATTTACATGGTATTGTGCATTATTATAATTGAGGAGATCTCCTGACCGGTGGTCTATCTTTAAATTATGAACAGTGCATTGTATTTTTTTTACTTATGCTTCATATTAAACTTAAAATTTTGAAAATGTATTTTATATATTATATTTTTTATATATATTTTCACATTAATTTACACACTATCACTTGTTTTAACTTATAAAATACATTTTAAAAAAAGACTTTTAATGTAAAAAAGGGGGCTATTCATAAGTTTATGTATAAGTCACATTTTTCTAAAAGTTTCTCGATTATTATATAAATGTTACAATGAACAAATATTGAAATGAACCTTCTATGCAAATTAATACCCTAAGAGTATGATATAAGAACGGAATTTTATGTTGCGGTGGTCAATAAGATGGGTAGGAAGTCTTGTTAAATTTATCCTAACTGATACTATTACAATATTCATTTATTATTTTATTTATTATTATTTGTAACAAAAAATATTTAAATTCAAAAATATTTAAATTAGATATGAAAATTAAAGTTGTGCAATTTCAACAAAAAGTCTAAAACTGAGGTGTATATAGAACTAGTGAACCCATATCCAGTTGGTTTAATTTCATTACATTTCAACATCAATAAACTAACTCACCATTAATAAACTATGTTCATCACTAAAATAAACTAAATTCAAGACCAATAAGTTAAATTCACCACTAATAAATTAAATTCGGCACAAATAAACTAAATTCAACACCAATAAACTCAGCATCAATAAGTTCAGCACTGAAAAAATAAATAAAAAATAAAAAAATGTATTTATTTGAGTTTGTGAAAGCCACTAATTGAATAAAAAGTCTAAAATTAAATATATTATGATTACAACATCATTTGTAGAATCATTTTTTCATTCTTTGAAGAATAAAACTACCAATAAACTAAATTCAACATCATTAACTAACTCATTGCGGGCTCCTCCATTCAAAAAATAAAAATAAAAATTCATTGTGGGCTCCCAGGACCTTGGGCTCATTTCTCAATAGCCCAGAGATTTGAGGTTTTGCCGATGCTATCTTTGTGCTTTTCATTAATTTCTTTGTGGATCACTATATTACGTTATATATTTTACTTAATCACGCCCTGTATTCTGTACAAATGAAAAACTTTTTTGTATTTTTCCATATCTTTAATTAATATTGTGTACAAATGCATCAAATCTGTAAATATTTATTAATGATTAAATGCATTTAATTGTAATTAATCAAATCTATAAATAAATGTTAGAGGTCGGTGGCGGTGAACGGCATCGGTGGTCGGCAACGTGGGAGGTGGGCGGAGGTGGATGGTGATGGCGGTGGTCGACAGTGGCTGTGGTGGCCAGCCGGCGGAAGTGGTCGGCGGTTGGTGGCCGGTCGGCGGTGGTGGTCGGCGGGTGGTGGCCAGCCACCGTTGTCAATGCTGGAGAATGATTTTCGTCGTCGGCTGCCCTCTGAAGCCTGGTCGCTTTGCCTTCCTCCGCCCACCGCCGATTAGCCTCTACTTCATACAGTCACCGCCGCCAGCACTCCTCTCCTCCCCCGTTCTCGGCCGGTCGTTCTCCTCCCCCCGCCCCGGTTTTTCTCTCCTCTCTCCTCCCCCCTGCCCCGTCTCTCCTTCTCCCCCATTCCCTTCTCCTTTCCCGCTCTCCTTCTCCCCTCCTCCGTTCTTTTCTCCTTCCCCATTCTCCTCCCCCGGTCTCTTCTCCCCTCGCCCAGTCTCTTCTCCCTCATGGTTCTCCTCCCCCTCCCCGCTTTTCTTATCCTTCCTCCGGG
>JAULKM010101384.1:0-10184 GCA_032355605.1 Rubia tinctorum | reverse complement strand
TTTTGGAAAAGTGATTTTTACCCCAAGGATGTTGCTTGACTTTGCGTGAAGAACCAATTCTTCCATGACCAGCATGACGGAGTACCCACATTGCCACGAACCAAGCTGAGTTCGGTACTGTATAGAAATGACATAATTCGTCACAAATTTTGGAGTTAATAAGTTATGTTGCTGAAATATTTCCTTTATGTTCTTGATATTCCATGTGTAGTTGGGTTTTGGTTCCGTTTTCCTCTTTTCCATTTGGTACGTGAAAGCAAGCCTTTCATGAAAGTAAATTACAACGTAAAGTTGTTCGAGTATTTTACAGTAATGTATTATCACTTTATTGATAATACCTTGAAATCATCCTATTCTCGATAAAGTTGGTTGGTTTAGTACCCCGGACAGTGTGTCTAGTGTAAAAGGCTACGATGGAAAATGACGAGGTACCAATTGTCGCTGTGGGAAAATGACACAAATTAAGTAATGAAATGGAACAGGTTAGAAACGTGATTGGTAACCTCGGAAAAAGCTTTACATTCTGATGAAGGGCACAATGTAGAACTGAGCTTCTGTTATAGCCATTATGTTCCAGATATTGTTGAACCGCTATTCGACCTCTCTGTCGATGTCAGTCAAGTTTCCCGTGATTGAAGGGCGGAATTGGACGCGACCCTCATTACTTTCATAGACTTTCTCCCAGAGGTGCCTGATAGAGTAAGGAGAATTAACGAATTGAATCCAAATTGATTAAAAATACAAGTATGTAAAGTTAGGAACTCATCCCATCCACACATCTATTTGTGCATTATCGATCCAAGTCATCGAGTTGCTGTTTCCGAGCTTGTTTCCGAACTCCACCAGTACATCTATGCCCACTCCGTTCATCCACTTCACTGCAAAGATTAACAGTTGGAAAATCGGGAAGAACATACAGTCATTATTCTTTCTCATTTCCAGGATAACTGCATTGCAATCCATAATGAATCTCTCCATCAGGGGGAAATCTTTCAAGTTTCGTCGATTATGAATCTGGGGGGGGGGGAAACATTATTTTAGTGCCTTTTTATGTATTGATTTTTTCCTTTTGCTTTAATTCCTTAAAATCTAAGCCATTTAATCCCAAGAATTTGGGCCATTTTAAATCCAAGAACATATCACATGTCTCTAAGAAAATTTCAAAAAAAATAATGGTTTAAAAATATATATTAGGATGAATATAAGAACATATCACATGATAATAATCTTACATATATATTAGGAGAATTTAACGGCTCAAGTTGGCTCGGTTTGACTTTAGAAAATCAAATTAGAAAGTTTATTATGGGACAGAGGTAGTAGATGTTTACACAAAGCTACCTTATTCCACTCAGATGGATACCTCGGCCTCATACTCTTCTGATTTTGCTTCTACAAAGGCCCTCATCTCGGCCCCATAAGTAGCTTATACAAATCTGCACTACTCCTCTATGAATATTCTCTAGTATGCTCTACACTTGCCTAGTATCCTGAAACACCACTTAGTATTACACTCTTGATTAGTTGCAACCTCACGACATATGATAGTTTATTGGGTTCAGGTCAAGTTTGGACCCAAATCACAAGTATAAATTTGTCAAAAATCTCATCGGTTAGGCCTATCAAGAGGTGACTAGACTATGCATTCCTCGAGTTAAAGTTACTGACTGGCCTCTTTTGAGGTGTATTTCTCCTTCTTCTCCTTTTTGACCTCCAGGTACACAAGCGATCCATCCTGCTTCAATTCCTTATTTCCCAATTGCTGCTCAATCTCCTCCTCGGTGAATCCTGATCGGATAGCTTCTTCCTCTCCTTTTCCTTTAGCTACTTAGAGAGTTTCTCCACGAAATGTCGATTCCCTTTCCTTCCACTGTGATGGGTGTACTCCTTCGGCAACCCTTGGTCAATTTCTTTTTTTTAATCTCCTAGGGGGGATTTGGTTACCATCAAATTGATTAATAAAAACAATAATTCAATATATGGAAGCGGTAGTTTCCTATTGTTAATTTTAGTAAATCATACCTAGAATTCCTCTGGTCGGAGTCTTCGCTCAAACAAATTCTACTCCTCCTCATCCATCCATTTATAATTCTCCCATGGTTTAACCTTTGATTTATTGAGTTCACTGTCGACATCATGTATGTATTTGTTTTCCACCTTTGTCTTCCAGTTCCTATGTTGGTCTCTTTCCTTCTTGTACACATCTTTATTTAACATTTGTGTTTTAACTTCGGTCAAATTGCTTTCAATTTTGAAGCTTTCCTGCAATGAAACATATGCATAGGAAGACATTAATCATATTTTCATTATGGAAAAAGTAAAGATCCATGGGCTTGAAAGTGTCAATGAGCTTACCAATACATCCTTCCACGACTCTCCCTTTACATCGTCTGGGACATCTCTCTAGTGTTCTTAGAATTAAATTTGATGCGGCGTCGGAATGCGTAGTTCCCATAAGTCATCCACGTTGTCCAATTATTCGTGCAAAATGCCTCTTTCCCGTGGAACTGAAAAGCAACAGGCATGTGACTGGTCTCCTTTGCAAGCATGACGGACCGACAAGTCATTGTTACACCCTGCCTGCACCAACTTTTGATCTCAAACTTGTATAATCCCTCATCAGATTTACCACCCGCCTTGGACATGTTATTGTTCTCTTTATTCACTTTCCTTCCTTTGTGAGTACCCTTCGTATTTCTTGGGAAATTTTGGAGGCGGTCGCCTACCCCTCCCCCCACATCGTCTCCCTCAACATCTCCTTCTTTCGGAAATTCATCAATGACCAGTTCTTCATTGTCTTCCTATATTGATTGATGTCCCGGCATTCCCTCATTCTCAAAATTTATGTGCAAAGGAATCCTTTTGTACGGTGATTCTTGGTCACCCACATCTACCTCAGCAGGGATAACATCATCTTTATTTTGTGGTGCTGGTCACTTCCTCTTCGTGGTTAATTTTCCATGATTTGGCGGCATCTACTAGAAAAGATTTGAGACCAAAAAGTAAGCAATTCATATAACATGAATGAGAAAAAAATGCTCCTAAAAGAAGTAAATTCATACAATCCTTCCATAAAGTGCACTCACACAATTTCTTCCATATCAAAGTACATCATAGATACAACACATAGAGCGCCCTTGAACGGCCCTGGACAACAACACTACCAACATAGTTATACATCTCGAACACCAAAACAAAGGAATCCAATAATACCCCACTAAATTTCCCCAAAAATCATATTCCACAAAGGAAGCATGAGCATACCATACTATATCACATTTGCTCAAACATGTTTTTTGTGAATGAGACATTTTGATAAAATGGTTTTCCCTCATTGAGGCATTGTCCCAACCATGTGTTGAGCATAAAACTAGTATTTCTTCCTATTCATAATTTTAGATGTCAAAGTATTGTATGTATACCTGGATGACTTACCTTGAGATATGCAACAAGTTTGGCAAGGTTTGTGTAATTGAATCGGAAAATTTGAACACCGTGTGAAATGGGGTTGTAGGCTATGAATGGTTGTGGGAGATGATGTACGCTTCAACCTTTAATAGCAAAGGATGGACAGGGTTCAGGAGTTATGGGAAGTTATGGTGATTGATGAAGAGTTTATGGTGGTTAAATTTGATAGAAGTTGAAGGGAGGATTGTAATGGGAAGGGGTGTGGTGATTGGGGATGGAGATTTTCAATGTTAGAACTAATTTTTTAATACCCATTTTACTTACAACGGTAAAATATATAATACTGATGTAAAAATGTTAAGTAAGAGGATAGTGAACAAAAAAAATTCTAAGTACTTAGCACCGGTAGGAACATCGGTGCAAAAGATGATATACCAGTGTAAACGTATGTATTAAAGCAGCTGCTCACCGCTGCTTTAGTTCCTTTTTTCAGTAACTCGAGAGCACATGCTTTAAATTTTTCTAAATGTGCAAATGAAACCAATTACCGGTGAAAATAAATAGATGTGAATGACCAGCATAAGATCTCCCTAGCCCTTCACCAAATGGGGGTTCGACATTGCAATAGGGAGAAAGAGATTCCTATTGGTAGCAATAGACTACTTCGCAAAGTAGGTGTAGGAAGAAGCCATAGCAAGCATAACGGGAAAGAGAGTCACAACCTTCGCCTGGACGAGCATGGTGTGAGGGTTCGGCATCCCACATGTGAAAGTGAGCAACAACGGAAAACAGTTCCCTAATGAGCCTTTCTGGTCATGGTGTGCCGACCTGAACATAAGGCACCAGTTCACATCCGTAGACCAGACACAGGCAAATGGGCAAACGGAGGTGACAAACAAGAAGATGGTATAGTCAATGAAGAAAAGAGTGAGACAGGCCAAAAGAGAATGGGACGAAGAGTGTGTAAGTGTGCTCTTGGCATACATGACCACGCTAAGGACAGCCATAGGGGAGTCTTCATACAGGCTATATTTCCATACTGAAGATGTCATTCCCCCGAAATTTGTAGTGCCCAGCAGAAGAGTAGCTGAGCCTATGAACCAGGAGGAAATGACCAAGTTATCAGGGAGAACTAGGATGAGCTGGATGAACTCGGGGAGAAAGTTACACTAAAAGAGGCTGCATACAACACTTGGATGGAACAACATTATAATAGCAAGGTGTGTGTCAGATCCCTGAATGTAGGAGACCTAGCACTAAGAAAGAATGAAGAAATCCAGGCCAAGGGTCAGAAGAAGCTGGATGCGGAATGGGAGGGCCCGTACATGGTGGCTGAAGTACTAGGGAAGGGAGCATACAAAGTGGAGACGGTGGATGTAAGACCAATCCCCCAACCCTGGAAAATAGCCAACCTAAGAAGGTACTACGCTTAAGTAACTGTAGCCTTATGTGTGTCTGAAATCTGTTGTTAAATAGTTTTATATGATTGACAGGCGAGACGGGATTCATAAAGGGATCAAATCTTTTGTAAGCCCATAAGGGGTATTGTCCTAAGGAAATTCCAACCCGCGCCTCCGTCGTTTTTGATGTTATTCTAGAAATGACAAATGCAGGAAAGAAATTAGAAAACAAAATGTTGAGCAATGAGCCTGATCTAGGATAATGTTGCAGCGCTGGCTACAAAAATCAGCATATTTGCAGGCTGGATCCCAACAGGCTAAGGATAATATAACTCCGGCCACAACAATAGCCGTCAAGTAATGAGCGTGATCTAGGCCAAATCGCAGGCCGGAACCCAACATGCAAAGGATAAAAACCTTTGGCTACAATCATAGCCTTCGACTAATGAACCTGATCTAAGCTAAAGCTGAAGCGCTGGCCCCAACAGCCTGCACAGTTGTAAGTTGGATCCCAGCAAACAAAAGAAACAATACTCTGACCATGACCATCAATGGAGATTGATACAAAAATATTCTGGAGGATGCCAATGCATGTACAAGGAAATTGGAAGCAAGTCGATAAGGCTTTATTGCTTTGCCAAGAAGTTTCGTGACGCAACACTTCTAAATTTAACAGCGGGGCGGAAAGATAGCCAGGAATACAGTGTTGCCAAAAAACAACACTTCAAAAGGGGAAGACAAGCAATAGAAAAAACCAAATAATTGCAAAAGGACATTATAAAAGCGATCCTAAAGTGAAAGAAAAAAACAAAGTCCAATAAACTGCACAAAAAAATTGCAAGCAAAGTTAGTAATTCTTGGCAATAGACAAATCAAGATCTGCAAAGTTCGTCATTCAAAAGGCGTAAAGATACACCATAAAACTATGTTTCATCCCTTAATAGGGAAATACATACCAACCATAAAAATAGAAGAAAATGAAAAGTAATAGATTCAGAAAATCAACATAAAGCCTCTAGGGCCCCAGAGCTTCATCTCCCCAGCAACTTAAGCTTCATCCTCTGCAGCCCCCAGTGTCCTTAGCACCATCAGTGGCCTGAGCCCCACTTTCCTCAGCTCTCCCAGAAGGATCATCAGTTTGATGGGGCCGCAAGCAAAATGTGTGTCAGACTCAACAGGGGCACCGGTTGGGTTCCAGTGATCAAGCTCATCCAGTGTCATGTCGTTATGCAGCATGTCAAAGTAATCGGTAAAGCTGGTCCTCGTCTTCAGTACGAGGGTAAAACTTGATGGCTTTTATCAGAGTATCACTCAGCATATCAGAGGCTCTGGTGCTCTACACCACACAAGAGTAAAGGCTAAGGCAACCATGGGTAAAAGCCCACTCTCAGAAGGCTCTCAGTTTAGCCACCTTAGTCTTAGCGTGCGACGACGAAAGACTGCAAGGAACTAGCAACTGCCTTCTCTAGCTCAAAATCATTCTCCAGCTCCTAGACACGCTGGGCCTAGGTTTTCAAGGAGGTTAGACCTTGCTTGAGCTCGCAATTATCCTCCTGAAGAATGTCAATCTCTCCTTCCATGTTCCTAGCAGAGCAGAGGACCTGAAAAACAGCCAAGGAAAAGAACAAATCACATCAAGAGGTACTCGCCCAAAGATAAAAAGAGAAAAGAAATCAATTACTTGAAAGTATAATACCTCAAGAACAGCTGATGCGAAGCAGTTAACAAGGGAATTAGACCTTTCCACGTTCAGCGATCGCTCGCCCAGCCTGGCGTTAAGGTGTGGAAGAGGAAGAGCCTGAGAGATGAACTCAGTGTGAGCCGCAGCACTGCGCATGAGACTAGAGTGGAACCAGTTAGCGAAGAAGAGCCATGAGTAAACGGAGGCGAGAACGGAACAGGGGTCTCGGGGAGCAAGTGCGAGCCCCTTCTACTGAGCTGAGGGCTGAGAAGCAGGGGTCTCGGGGACCTCCTCGGGAATCTCCTCGAAGGACATTTTGCCCGTGCTGGTCCCAAACTTCATAACCCTTCTCCTGAGCTACGGTGGACCTTCTTTTGAAGAGGTCCCTCCTCCGAGACCTCAGTGTCGGACACAGTGATGGCCAAGACCAGTTGGTCCACAGCACTAGTTGCATCCTCGCTTTGGAAACTGTGGCGGTTGTTAGAAGCTCGATAAGAGAGCTTAGAAAGATCACCCAAGAAGTTGGCAACATAAATATCTGCAAAGGACAAAATTAGGAAGTTAGAAAGATAATAGACACATAAAGATAAAACAAAATTAAGGCAGCAGACGATAAGAAAGCACTAAAACCTATACTGCTCGGGTCAGTGAGACCCTTGCCAGGGTAAATACCATTGGGAAAGTAAGGCATCCCAATAGTCAACGGGATGGAATCTCGCAAGAGGCGATCAATCTTCACTTGCACCCCCCTCAAGATGGGAAATGAGAGGTTGTATGCTAGTCGTCTCGGCAGCGCTGGGGTGGGATTCCCGCCCTCTCTCCGAGCTAGCCGGGAAGATCACCCTCGCAGCCCCGCTCAGGCCCAAGACCAAGACTTCATCCACAAAGATGAATCGATGTGTCTATTCTACATGGGTAGGGAGGTCAGTTAGAAGTTTGCCCCATCCTACCGGAATTTTAGGAAGGTTCAGTCTGGGGGCATTCTGGCCAAATGGTAAAAGACGTGAAACAAGGTGATAGTGGGTTCAATGCGTAAGAGATGACACAAGACCTCAAAATCTAAAAGAACGCAGAGAGACTTGGGGTGGGGGGGGGGCGGTTCAGTCAGGCCCAACTCATAAAATGCCAAGACGGCCTAGAAGGATGAGGAAAGGGGGTACAAAAGAAAAAAAAAATCTCTAAGGTGTTAAGGTAGACACCGATCATGACCTCAGGGATGTCCATAATTTTTTGACTAACGCCCGGAAGCATGACATGATCACGGATGTAATGAAAAATGACTTCCCTTACGTTAAAGGAGGCCTCAATCAGACCCCAGACCTCCCTAAATTTGGGATTGGTGGTATCACAATAAAAATTTTGTTTGGGAATACCTACGGTAGACAACATTTTAACTAAGGAATAAAAATAGAAGAAAGAAAAGTGGAAGAAGTAGAGAAGGTGCTTGGAGGAGAGAAGAAGCCGTCGAGAAAGTGTAATAAAGAGGAAGCGAAGAACAGTGAGATGAAGGTAGAAGAAGACGACAAGATGGAGAAACAATCAAAGGATGAGGAAGATGGAGAAGAAAAAATAAAGAGAGGTTACAGAACCAATAAATCCCTTGGGAAGCTGAGCGAGGAGAGTGTGATGCCAACCGCCTCAAGAAAACGTAAAATAAATGAGCTCGCATGTTGAAATCCTTAGAAGAAAGACACGTAGCGGGCAACAGGATAGGTAGCGTAACCATTGAAATGGAACATTAATAACGTAATGGCACCATGTTCCCCAACAATTCTAAACTTAAGAAACTGCCAAGTTTCCCTATCAAAGGAAAGAGGAGGTCAGGAAGCAAGACCCAGGCCCCGGGGAGGCTAACTGTGTTTACTCAGCCCATAGCCTCGAATCAACCTTGTCAACCGGGTCTAGGGCTGGGGGGACTTGATAACGTATAGGCTTGACTGCCCAACTAATTATAGTCGCGGCCCAATGCACATACCAGCCCAAGGCTTTACCAACAGACAAGTTGAGGGTTGGTGAGTTGGATGGGATGGTAGCTGTCCCATCAGCCATCAAAACCCATATAACCAGGGGAATCATCAGCAAGCGAGGTACGATATCTAAATCAGATCACTATTCACCTAGATAAGCTTCTACATGGCTAACCAGAACGTCGAGCAGACACAGACCTACGTCTGCCTGTCTGACCTCAGTTTGCCTGTCTTTTATATCCCGGTGCATATTGGACTGGTGAACATTCTCAACAGTGATATAGCAAATTCTGGCATTAAGTCAAAGTTTGTAAAAACGTAATGAAAACATATATGTGAAAACCCAATGATACGACTTGGAGTCTTGGAAGATTAATTATACTGAATGTTTCACTGTATAATTTGTATTCATGTATACTTCGTCTAAGCTAATACGATTCATGCACATCTAAGACTAACATCTACAAAATTGTTTTGTCTCAAATCAATCTCTGGTGACTGAGAATGTTGAGAAGAGAAACTCTAGATTTCACGAGTTGCCTAAATACAGTTTCCAACAACTCTTCTGATTCTTGAATGCTGGGGATGATTGCCTCCAGCTGTTTTACTGTGCTTTGGACTTGCACGGCGCTGTCTGAATTCTTGTTGTTCAGGATGGATGCAATCTTGTCAATTGTGGAAATGTCTGCATTCTTTTCCTTGGATGATGTACCCTTCATGAACTTGGAAACAAATCCCTTTTTGTTTGATGAAATGTATGAGAGAGTTGACTCCAAGATTGAGACACTCATTTGTTGGACCTCTTGAATCAGGCTAATCAAACTGCTTCGTTTCACTCCTAAGGTTGTGGTCTTTTCCGCTTTCTTCAGCTCTTTGTAGCATTTGCAGATCATTTTGTTCAAGTTCTTTGCGGAATTCTTGTAAGTTGAGATTTCGGTGGAGAAGTCTCCACTTCTTTTCCTCCTCATGGATGATTCGAGTTGTTGTACACTACCCTTTATCTGTGAATATATCTCTCTGATTTCACTACAGATGTCCAAGATCATTAGGGATCCATCCACAACAGCTTCTTCATTGGATAGAATTTGTCAGCTCTGGGACATATGGAGAACGTCGTCAAGATACTCGTACAAGTTCTTGATGCCATCCAGTTTCTTGCATGCCGAAGTATGTGAAGATGACATCTCCCGATGACCTCAGCCTATTGAGATGTTCCTCAACATTTGTGATGAGAGGATGAGATGGGGTAGGCAAGCTAATGGAGCGAGTGTGGCTGGAAAATTTAGGGACTTGGGCAGAATTTGCCATTTCTTAATTTTTCTTCTTATTAAGAAGATAGGGATTCTTGGATGTGTAAGTTGAAGAAATGGAGCTTGTGGTTATGTTGATTAACCAAACTCTTGGAACCAATGTATATATAGGAAAGTGAAGATGAGAAGGTATGTCATCTCTAATGTTCAACATGAAGTACAGCTAAAGAAGTATAACATATGTCCGAGGTCTGTTTAGTTGTCGGAAATTAGAAGTCAAAAGCTGCACCAGCAAGCTCAGATCTGAATCCATATACAAACACCACAAAGACCACCAGCTTTGTTCCGAATCATGCTGATCGTGTAAGCAGAATTGGAGGACAAAAGGAATCCTTACCCAATCGTGGGAAATGTTTAATAGGCAATGCAGCCGTGTTTTGCCGAAAGTCAATGCAATTGGATTAAAACACATGCATAA
>JAULKM010101383.1:0-10184 GCA_032355605.1 Rubia tinctorum | reverse complement strand
GCTATTGGTTATTCTCAGTTTACATCTAGTTTGTGTTTGTCTGATGTCTTGGTCGTTCATGATGTTAATAAGTATTTATTATCTATTATTAAGCTTACCAGGGATCTTGGTGTTCTAATCACTTTTGATGATCATTTTTTTGTTATTCAACACAAAGTAACCAAGGCAGTCATGGACAAAGACCATTGTGAGGATGGCTTATGTGTATTGGATCGAGGTTAAAGGCTTTGGTTTCTTTTAATAAGAAGAAATCGGGCATCTTTAACCTGTGGTTTTCCCAGTTAGGACACGTGTCCAATCGTACTATTTGGTTATTAATTAAATCTGGTGATTTGTTTGTTTCTTCTTTATTCCTGAAACCTCATACATATTCCCATTGTGTTATGGAAAAAGATAAGGAATTTTTTTTGTTGGGAATTCTAAACGAGCTAAGCATGTTTTGGATTTTGATTCATTGTGATTTGTAGAGCACCTGTGATATGAATCTCCTTACAAAGACTCTGGATTGCGGAATATCATATCTTTATTTAAACTGAGAATCTCGCCCAATCCAGTATAAATGCACAAAATTCAAGCGTCTAGCTCACAGGGTACACTCAACTCCGACTGCTCACTAAATAGCCCGCAGGTTTAGATCACAAGGTTTCCATATAAACTAACTAGCCCGCAGGGTCAACTTATAAAGGAGATTGAAATTAATTAACCAGCGGGATTAAGAAACAATGAAGATAATGAGAATAACTAAAAATTCTAAATATTTGATTGATAAAAAGTGTGATAAAAATCTCTGCTGAACTCTCTATTTGTAGAGGTAAATTTTGGCCAATTCAAAACCCTGAACACAATTGGAATCTGAATCAACTTATGGAAGCTTGAAGAAGCTAAAACTATATTTAACTAAACTTATATTCTTGCCCTAATTCGGCCGTGCATTGGTAAGAATTAGACTAGAAAAATATCTCATTATCTAATCTTACCAAATCTAATTCTAATCAAAATAAATGACAATATTTTTGAAAACCCCTAATGGACTGGGTCCAAAAATATTAACTCTTCAAAAGCCTACATGGCCAAGTTATTGGACTGAAATAAAATAATGTTACAATGATCACACTACCTCATTAAAAAATCCAATGGGAAAAAGAGTATAGTATTCTTCATAACGTCTTTAGTTAATCGTCAAACTTGAATAAGTAATCCAAGTCCTTGCCGACTTCTTCATTAATTCTTCATCGTGAAGGCGATCAATCAAATCATTCAATGCTGCATCCCTAAACTTCAATCTTGACCTTGTCATAGGTCCAACCATATCACTTAGAGGATTCCGAACATAACCCTTGAATGTTTGAGCAAGACGTGGAATATCTTCATTTATGGTGGTAGTCGTATTGAGATCTCCATCACTATCATTTTCACATTTTTTTTCAAATTAGAATAAAACCATAACACTTCACTTGGGTTGGTTGAAATATTCATCGTAATTAGGTTATGCAAAATGGGGTAAAAAATAATCCAATATGTACGCAAAATGTAAATCAAGTACTGAATTAGGATTAAACACCTTGGATGGAGTGCATTTCTGAAGTACCCATTGAACATGACGCTCCTCTGCTGCCTTGTTGAAGAATTCTCAACTAGCTTTGGACTCCGAAGAATGTTCGTGGCCCCATTGTCTTCTGGTGTACCAGATAATAGCTCGTTTCCTCATTTCGACGATTTTCCCAGGTTCATCCCATGGCAGATTGATTGTTGTATCTTGACCATCGAAGGTAGAAGTTGAAGGATTAGTTGGCTTGCTTTTTCCCCTCGATTTACCATCATTAATGATTACAATCTTGTGCAAAGATGTAATTTGAATGAATAAAAGGTTAATTGGGGTGACGATATTTCAAGGTTTGGTTAGGAGACTTTGGAGGATCAATTTTTTTATGTGGTATGGTTTGGAAATCAAGAGCATTACTAGTAGACGGTGTGGAATCCACTGTTGCATATTCTGATTTTAGAACCCTGGTTGAAATGAAAACGAGGTTATTTTCCTTGACCATTTTCAATTCCGACTCTCCAAAATGGTTTCGTAATTGTGTCTAACGGAGTTTAAAATGGAATCAAACGATGTTTAAATTTCAGAACATTTTTTAAGTGATGCATAAAAATTTAGGTTAGAAGGAAGTTCAAGCCTCTTATTTCATACATTGACTTCATTTATAAAAATTGCCTCCCCACTCCTTCAAAAAAGATAAAATTCATCATTTTCTTCAAACTCTTGTTTTCTTGCTTGCTATCAATCTCCAAACAATCTTCGTATTTCCTCATCCACCCTCAATGATTCGTTATTGCGATTCATCAGCAATTGAAGATGGTGACATCCATCACCTGCCTATTGTTTTTCTTCTACACAAATCAACAGCCAAAATCCACAACTGGTTTGAACTCACACCATCACATCTACCTCATCTCCCCCGCACGTGTCTGTCTCATCTCCACTATCACCATCGAATCCACTGGCATCTCATTCTCCGACATATCCTTTTGTGATGGACTCATTCTCCGAAGTGGAATGGACTAGATGTTCGAGCTAGGGAAAGGTCAGCATAAGGTTTTTAAACAAGTAGGGGTCAGGATGGACTTTGTCGATATGCAGGCCTCCTTGGAAATGCTTGGACTTGATAAGAAAAGGGTAGTTTCAGTTATTGTTTTTCGTTGATACATGTTTCCTTGACCATTTTCAATTCCGACTCTCCAAAATGGTTTCGTAATTGTGTCTAACGAAGTTTAAAATAAAATCGAACGATGTTTAAATTTCAAAACAATTTTTAAGTGATGCATAAATATTGAGGTTAGAAGGAAGTTTAAGCCTCTTATTTTATAAATTGACTTCATTTATAAAAAATGCCTCCCAACTCCTTCAAAAAACATAAAATCCACCATTTTCTCCAAACTCTTGTTTTTTTGCTTGCTATCGATCTCCAAAATATCTTCGTATTTCCTCATCCACCCTCACAGATTCATTATATTGATTCATCAGCAATCGAAGATGGTGACATCCATCACCTGTCTATTGGTCTTCTTCTGCACAAATCAACAACCAAAATCCACAACCGGTTTGAACTCACACCATCACATCTGCCTCATCTCCCCGCACATGTCTGTCTCATCTCCACCATCACATCGAATCCGTCGGCATCTCATTCTCCAACATATCCCTTTGTGATGGACTCATTCTTTGAAGTGGCAGGGACCAGATGTTTGAGACAGGGAAAGGTCAACATAAGGTTTTCAAACAAGCAGGGGTCAAGATGGACTTTTTTGATCTGCAGGGCTCCATGGAAATGCTTGGACTTGATAAGAAAAAGGTAGTTTCAGTTATTGTCTTTCATTGATACATGTTTCATATTTGTTTTAGTTTTTGTTATGTGTATTTATAGATTGTTGAATACTAAACCTGTGTTATTTATTTCATTAAATATGATATACAACACAAAGATAAGTCATAGTCACATTTTTTCCCCTCAGGATCCAGCTGTAGAGATTTGGTGGATTTTGAATAACCGTTGTCTCAAAACAGCAGTTAAGGGAAAAAACTCATCCCTTGAGAATCCACAAGAATTCATTCACGTGATTCAGTGATTAGGGAGACTGCCTCAAACATATAATCTCTTCTTTATGTTAATATATTTTCTATCATTCACCATGTTGTGAGTTGTTTGGATAACTTTGTGGTTTTCTTTGCAGGCATGAAGTTGTTTAAGTTGTCTTTCTCCCATGGTTCCTTCTAGGTCATACAATGTTCTCTGCCCAATGACAGGGAGTACTGGAGGGTTTATTGTTTTTATAAACAATAACCATATATGGCTTTAGGTAGATATAACTCCCACTCATCAATACATTCGATGAGTAACTATCTACTAGTTTAGGTTCATGAAATTATACTAAATTAAACCTTTAAAACTAGTTGAAGTTAAGGTACATCATAGAAACCTTTAGTAACATTAGTGTATCAAAATCCCAAAAGTCTTTTCACATTCAGTTACATTTGCTTTGCATGCTTTAATACATTAAGCTCTTCAATGTATTCAAGTTCAGTTACATTTGCTTGGTCTACTTAAATACACTAAAACTTTACTCGGTATTTCTCATTTTGTCTTACAATTTGTATGTTTCTTTCTAAAACTACTTGCATGTGTTGGCCTACTGAATGCAGATATGAACTGCATTTATGAAATAATTGTTACTTATAACCAAATTTTTCGATAATGTTTCCGGGTGCAGACGTTATGTAGCAATGGAATCATTAGAAGAGTCAATCGTAATCTCAAATTTGGAACTCAAAAATTATTCCATTTCATAAAGAACAAGTATTCTGAAACATTGTCCGTTAAACAAACTCAGGAAACACACATCGAAATCCATTCCCGACCTCACAACGTTTCCGATTTCTTGTCCAATTTCTAAAATTGTAATATATCCTGACCCAATAGCCGACATTATATTCCGATATCGGAAATGGAATCGGCCGATCTGTGTTCTCGTTACAATACATTCTTTGTACATTCAGGTAACAAATTTCCAAAGTTGGAACTATGTTTCACGCACAATCATTTCCGTTGTTTCCAAAAAAAGAAACATTACAAGGCAATTTAATTTTTAAAAAACAACGTCGTTCGGAAACGCCGTGCATAGATATTACAACTGTGGTATTGGAACCGCTGTGCAACGAGGGGTTAGGATCTGCGACTGTGCCAGGAACTGTGGTTAGTAGTTGTCGTCCTAATAATCTTTTCACCGCCTTTAATTAATAGCTCATTCCTCCACAAGAGTATGTCAAAAGGGAAAGTCAGATATATAATAAATCATTAATATCTTGGTTGATAATAAAATGAGATGATACAAAAGCATGACATATAAATTAAGTAAAACGATGCTGGTTTAATCATAGAGCTGCTCAAGGATAGTTTTATATATATATATTTATTTATTTATTTATAAACAGAGAATATATATATTGTCATTAATACCTCATTTGATAATGAAATGAGATGATGCAAAAGTATAGAAACCTTAATGGTGACGAGTTGCGGGCGGCAGTCAAGAAATAGGTAATTTTGTGGCGGAAGATGGTTTGGCCCACTAAGAAATAGGAAAATGGGTCTTTCAGTGGTATTATATACTTATCAAATAAAGTTTCCAGTGTACAACGGAGCTCCCACTTGCTTGTAGTACCACATTTGCGGCGGGTTCGGAGGGCAATGTTCCCTAGGCGATACTTTTGGGATATAGAAGAGTTGCGCTATAGCATGACTTCCCTGTAAGAAAACAGAGTTTAGGTTATTTTTGTTTTAGTTGTTTTTAATGTTTTATTTTCTAGATGTGCGGTTTGGTTCTCTTATGACTTCGGCGAGATTTAGGTTATTCCCCACTGGCGACAACCCCCAAAACGGTTCTCAAAACCAGAACTGCGAAGTTGTGGCAAACCGGTGGGGATAAATCCGACCAATAATAAACAAACATGGAGGCACGTAGTTCTGTACTGCTTCAAACTAAAATGCCTCTGCCCTCGAAATCCATTCAACGAGCACTCTCCTCTGCTGATTAGAGAAATTCAGGTACATGAATCTCTTCAAAACCACTAAGTTGTTGCAACTCAGTGAACACGAAGATCGGGGGCTGAGTAACAGATTGCCTAAATGGCACATAGAGCCCATGATATATAGGTTCAGTTGTGAGAGATTCACCCCACAATGTATGAGGCAAAAGACGTGTTCAAGTTTAGAAAATATCAATTGATTAGTTATAGTTATTAGGTAGGGGGTATTGTTATGTGGGCTAAATTTAGCACAATTATGTAATGATTTCAAAATTAATGAAAATGAGAAGACCTTCGCCAAAAAAAAAAACTTTTGGATTAATTAGTTGCATCCAATTAACTGCTTTTGGAAGCCGAAATTAGTAGCTCAACAGCTTGCATAATGAAGCTTTGGTGCTCACTGAGACTAACTTTTAAAAGCTTGCTAATTGACTTATTTACCTTTAATGATCATGACACTTTGCATGGTATATATGAGAAAGTTCAAAGCCATAGCGTTTTACAAAATCTTAGTTGGATGCCTTGGAAAAAAAATCCGCATACATTAGAAGGGAAAATTTTATGTGGAGTTTTTTTTGTATGTGGGGAATTGAGGGTCAAATTAGATTTTAACAAGTGTATTCAAGTGAAAAAAAGGTTAAATAGTAACTTTTAATCAACACTTGTTAAAATCTGAAAGTAATGCATTTTCAAATGTTTGACCCAATGTATTTTGACACAATGTATTTTGACATGATACGGTGCAACAAAAATCAGAATAACTGAAGATGGAATGATTATAACGAAGGAACGTTCTCACGCAATTTTCTTACAACAATGAAAATCCCCAAGTAATGCTCTACATTAAAATGGGGAAAACAAAGTACAGTGAATACAGAAAAATGTAGGCGGCACGTTGAATACAGTAATGCTTCAGCTTCTGCCTCTCAATTCAACCTACAAACATGTTGCAAAACTAACACCATTCAGCTCATAACGTCATCAATCATCTTAAAAAGGGACGGAGGTAGAAACACATACCTGGAGCAATCAACTCTGGGGCTGAGAGGCAAGGGGAGGCGCACGCCGCAAATCTTAAGAAGGGAATTGGCCCTGCCAATCCTGGAAGAGTAGCTAGCAGTAAGGCTCTTGAGGCAACCGCAGAGGATACGACGATCCGACCTCGTGCCGGCGCTGCCAACAGCCGACCTTATGCCCGGGCAGCAACCAGAACCCAACCGGCCGCCGCTGATGTAACCTAAACACGGCGACAGGTTGGCATACACCGAGTTACAAGTGATCGCCGCTTCGGCGCGGGGCGCGGCTGCCAGGACTAACAACCCCAGCAGACCCAAACAAGACAGCTTCAGCTTCATTGCCGGGTAAGGCATAATGGGATACAGCATGGATGGATGGAGATTTGAGAGCGGTGATGAAGTTGTGTTTTCTGGTGGAGATGCTTCAATTTATAGGGTGCGAGAGGCCGTCAATCATCATTCCTCAGTCGCTACTGCAAGCTAGTCAGCGATGAAGTGACCGTGAAGACTGGGGAAGTTTCGTGCAAGTTGTTGATGGGAATAATCATAAAGTATATTGGAAATTCTTGGGAAAGATGGTTATGGAAAGACGAGATTTAATTAATATAATAAAAGATAAAAGGTTTTAGTTGCAATATTAAAATTTTATTATGCAACGTGTAGTAGTTATAAAGTTTATAACCCGGTTCATGCAAGCTAAAATTTTTATCTTCATTTCTTCTAATTTACACTTTAAACCTTGATTTTTCCATAATTTATGGAAAGACCGTCTTTCAAGAGACGGACTCATGTTATGTTAGAAAAAAATATTGAAATAAAATAAGCATTTTAAAACAGTGAACTGCCAAAAATAATTGAATGGAGCAGTGGTATTTTCTTGTACCCACAGGAAAGAGATGAGGAATTAGTTGGCCGCCTCGCCTTCAAACTCTAATAATTAAGCACATTTTCACTTTTGTCTCCCATCTTTCTTTCCACTACGCCAAAAGTGAGAAGAAACGTCCGCTGTGCTTTTTATTCGGGATTAGCAAAGTGCACATCTAACAACCGCATCCATACCCATTTGAAGTAGAGGTGCGCATCAGTCAAATTCGGACAACTCGGATATATAAAATATATTTTTTAACAGGATATACAAGCAATCAGTACAATAGATTTCTAAAATCTATTGAACCTCAATTCACTACAACACAAACAGCGTACTAAGACGCTAAAATATGTCCCAATAGATTTCTATTGTGACGCTTTCATTAATAGGATGCTTTTTAAAAGCGTCTCATAAACGACCCGCTAACGCTAGTCCCAATAGATCATGGATCGCTATATTAAGCGATCCTATAATAAGATATATGGTTGTTTCTATGCGTCTTATTATATTCTTTTGGGTCACTTTTTTGTGATTTATAATTGTACATTGGGTCATTTTTTTGCATCCTAATATAAACATATTGAGACTTTTTTTGTGATTTATAATTATGTATTTGGTCGCTTTTTCTTATCATTTTCGACACTAAAAAACGTCGCTAAAATTATTAGTGACACGTTGAGGAAATGCCTTTATTTTGCGTGTCACTAAAATTTTGCGACACATTGAAGTGTCATTATAATTTTTGTGACGCTTTAGGATGCAGCTCGACTAAGTGACATGCAGAAGCATCGTGAATGAGTGCTACATTTGGAAGCGTCGCAAAATGTATGTAGAAAATTTAAAAAAAGAATTTTCACTAATTACAATTCAAACCCACAAAATTTTATTTTAAAATTTAGTACGCTCATTTCCAACATTTGCAATTCAGGATACTAACTTTCAATAACTACTATTCCGACTCACCCAATCATTACAATACCCATACAAATTATTTGAATTATAGATATAAATACAAAGGCTCTAATTTATATTAATTTCCATCTCAGCAATAAATCAATCACGAGTAGTTAACTTCCTTGCCTTACATACATATTCTCAAGATCATAAGATAAACAAGCTACCAAACAAATAGGTTCAAGGCTGCCAATCCTTGCAGTCATATAAATTCCTCCGATCAAAGCACAACTAAATAGTCAAAAAATAACCAAGAATACTCCTATAAAATAAGAGAGCATCCATTTAACCCAAGCCATAAATTCTAACATATCCATATATAAGTGGTAACTTATGATATTTCCACATCCATAGTTAAATCACCACATCCATTATTTTACTATTGTACAATAGCATAAATTCTCATATCAGGTGACAAAAATAAAACCTTTTTTCGTAACCCGTTAAAACAGGCTCCTAGGCTTCTAACAAATGCACCAAGTTATCATCACGCGTATCAGAGGGAGCATTATGCTTTCGTTGCTCTCCAAAATAAGCAGCTTTTAACATCTGGTATTTCAATATTGTGAAAGAGATTACCTGAGAAAGAAATCGCATAGAAAAATATTATACCTTCTCATATATCTCCACTAGATAATTATGCTTCATATTCTAGGAAATGTGAATCATTTACATTCTCATCTTTATTTGTATTAGGTCTCTCCAGCCCACGCAATGTGCAAGCTGTAGAACTGGAGCAAAAAGTTTCCGAATATAGATACTTCATAGTAGAACTAGATAATTTCAAAGAACTCACTGAAAGATATTGACATCTCATTTTCAATTATCAGAATGAACAAGCTCATTGAATCAAAATGTACAAGATGATAAAATATGACCGTTTCAACATAAATAAAGTCAAGTTTAAAATGTAACTGTAGGAGTTGTCACTTACAACTTCCATAAGAATTGAAGATCGGGTACAACCATTTGGTGTCCAACCTTATTCAATCCAGCTCTCAACACATTAAGTTGTACACATCAAAATTGAATCCAGGAAAGCAATGGTTAAGTTTTGTAATGTCTTTCACCGGTAGCAAATTACCAATAAAACTTTAATTGCAAACAACTACTTTTCAAAACTTGACATATCAGGAGAACACCACGAGGAGGAAAACCACCAAGTCGGTGTTAGAAATTCCTATAACAATAAGAATTGTTAATGGCAGCACATGGAGGGTAAAAAAGACATGATCTTAAAATTGCAGTGGTAGAAACCGCTTACTATGGTTTACTGGTTCACAACCGAAATCTTTAACCTTTGGTTCTTTTGCTTTCTTCTTACCACATTTTGGTAAAGTCTGCAGCTCAACTTAGCTCAACAAAAAGAGAGTAAGGAACTAATTGCATTCATGAAAATATCTAAATATCATAACGTATGAGACAACAATAGATCAGAGAAACTAATAAACCAACTAAGCCTCCCAAATTACGGTAAAAAGCCAGTAAACTTGTAAAGAAGAATCCGATTCTTTTCAACAAACTAATAACATGCATCTCGAATTGAAAGAAAACACAACATGCAAATCAAATTTGGCTCAGCAAAGCTAATTATCTAAAACACATCTACACAAGGAAAAGAGAAACATCAATGAATGCAAACCTACAAATCTTGTTTAAAAATCTAATATCTTCAAAATTTGAATGCAATAAATAAAAGCAACCAAATTAATCCAGAACATACTCACTCAATCTCTTGATTGATGATGCCACTCTGAACCTT
>JAULKM010101382.1:0-10185 GCA_032355605.1 Rubia tinctorum | reverse complement strand
GTAGAAGGCAGCATATTCTTCCTTGTTGATCTCCTCAGGCTTCCTCATCCAAATAGGCTTCTGCTTGTTAACCAAATCCCACTCATGTGAAACTTCCTTAATCTTCTTCTTTTTCTTTTCCTCCTTCTCTTTCTCTTCATCCACTTCCTCAACCTTGCCTTCCTCATCCTTCTTGTCCTCCTCATCCTCATCATCAGAGATCTCCTTCTCAATGGTTTTCTCAACCCACAATGAAATAGGGTAGCTGATGAACTCGGAATGCTTCTTCACCAAATCTTTGAGCTTCCTCTCTTCAAGATACTCAAGCTGATCCTCTTTCAGGTGGAGAACAATCTTAGTTCCCCTGCCAAGAACCTCACCGGAAGTGTCCCTCGTCACAGTGAAGGAGCCTCCAGCCTGAGATTCCCAAACATACTGCTCGTCGTCATTGTGCTTGGATGTAACAATGACCTTCTCAGCAACCAAGTATGCTGAATAGAAACCAACACCAAACTGCCCAATCATGCTGACATCAGCACCAGCTGCAAGAGCTTCCATGAACTCTTTGGTACCAGATCTTGCAATGGTTCCAAGATTGTTTACCAAGTCTGCCATACCACATAATAAGATCAGCAAGACTGAATACTATAAAAAGAGAGCAAAAATCGATAGAGATTGAGGGTTCATCAAAATACTAACCAGCCTTGGTCATGCCGATGCCACTGTCAACAAGTGTCAGGGTGTTGTTTGCCTTGTCTGGGATGATATGGATGAAGAGCTCTGGCTGGCCATCGAGCTTGCTCTTGTCTGTCAGGCTTTCAAACCTGATCTTGTCCAAAGCCTATATACATGCGCAATCATACAACATATCATCAAATCCGCATACAAAAACAGTATCAATACACCATAAGCTAGCTGAACAGAGGATGAAAATCACGAGCTCATACATATACTAATCATCAACAAAAGGGACGGTTATAAATTTTCAGTCTATAACTGATTACCAGAACAAAAACTAAATCAAACTAAAGAAGCTTGATCGCCACCCAAAACACAATCACCATCAATCAACCTTAAGAAGTCAGACCCTTCACCCAGCACCACCCCAAAACAAAACAATTGAACAACCAGTAATCAGAAATGACCAATCAAAATATCGACGAAATCATGCAAGAACCAGATATAAAAAATGGCTAATAACCTTCCAACTGCAAGTTCCTAACATGGGGTACAATCAACACGTTCCAGCCTAATACCCTGATCACATTGCTAGGCCCCGTTTTCAAATCATTTTCTCAGTAATCAACAATCCTACATCTTCCTACTCAACCATGCAACAGTATAAAACCAAATCCTGAACATGATCAGCTTCCCAAAAAATCAGCAATACGGAATCAAAATCACACTACTAATTAATCCCGCCACTACACTGTATTCAACGATCTATGCACAAATCTAATCATTTCAACAGGCAAATACATGCTTCACGCAGATCAACAGTTACAGGAATACAAAAACAGAAAAAGGGACGTAAAAAGGGAGAACATGCTCACATCTGAGGCGTTGCTGATCAGCTCCCGGAGAAAAATTTCCTTGTTGCTGTAGAACGTGTTGATGATTAGACTGAGCAGCTGGTTGATCTCGGCCTGGAAAGCAAACGTCTCCGTTTCCGACATCTCTGCGGCTGCAGAAATCAACGATCTAGGGATTCTGCAAATCGAGAAATTGGCTGACGACTAGGGCTTATGAGAGCGGGGAGAAGAGATGATGGAGGCAGAGTGAGGTGTGGGGAGTGTTTTTATAGCGGGCTGTTTTAGGGTTTCTAGATCCTTCTTTTTCCATGATTTCTGCATTTATTTTTGGTAGTCAAACGTCTCCAATTGTTCCAGAATTTTCCATTCCGCCAAATTGAGAAGTACTCCCTCGATTCTTTTTTAATTGAGATACATTCCTAAGCCTTTTTTTTCATTTTCTTTTAGGGATATATACCAATATAACCCTACCTACTTGACATAAGTATCAATATAATCCTCATATAAGTTTTAGTGCAAATATAACCCTACCTAGTTGATGTAAGTGTCAATATAACCCTCAAAACCCATTTCCGACGGACCAACATCGGACCGCCGTCGAACCGTCGGATTTTTGCTGGATTTTCGCCGGACCACTTATAGGGTTATATTGTCACTTACATCAACTAAGTATGGTTATATCTGCACTAAAAATTATCTGAGGGTTATATTGACACTTATGTCAGGTATGTAGTGTTATAAGAGCATTTTTCTCTTTCTTTTACTACTTTCTTCACTTTCTGTTGGAATTGGAGACAGCTCCCTTGATTTTATTTAGGGATATAACCCCTATATTTTGGGAATAGACACATGAATCTGCGGGTAAAACGGGTTATCTATTTTTAAACTCAGGTGAATACGGGTAAAATGGGTAATGAGTTAAATGGGTAACGGATCAAATAAGTATTTGAAAAGTATGGGTTAGGCAGGTTGGGCTTGTGGGTTGACCGCGGGTTTATCCATATGGGTTAAAACTCGCGGGTCTACCCATATGGTTGGTATATAAACTTACGGGTCAAATTGGTATTTGAAAAATATGGGTTAGGTATGTTAGGTTTACGGGTTGACCGCAAGTTTATCCATATGGGTTGAAATCTGCGGGTCTACCCATATGATTGGTATATAAACTCATATGAATTCATATATGGTTTGAAACCTACGGGTTTTACCCATATGGGTTGGTACATAAACTCATATGAGTTCATATATGGGTTGAAACCTGCAGGTTTACTCATTTTTTACCCATGAGTTGAATAATTTGTTACCCACAAGTTTTAACCCGACCAATTTTTTACCCATCATAAAATAAGGGTCATAATCATATTTTTTAACAACTCATACTTGACCCGACCGCTCATTTGTCACCCCTAACTCTATATACTTCAAGAAGTGCACATGTAACACTAAACTGTTTTTTAGTGCAGAAACATACCTAATTACTTTACATAAGTGCAAATATAACTCTAAAAATTATATTCCGGCATTGATTGGCCATTTCTGGGCATTGACGGACGGAAATAACCAAAATGCCCTTTCAACCAAATCTAAAATTTTGAGGGACAAAAATGTCTTTTGTCCCTTTGTTGTTCTACCATCACCACCACTACTCCAACACCTTCGCCGCAGTCATGGCTTCAACCCTTTTTTGCATTCTCAACTGGGTCTACGTCAATTTTCATCCGGCTGGGAAGAATATGAAGAAATAGGGGTCTTGTTCAAGCTTAGCGATGCAAAACAAAACCCCCACCAACCCAAATCCTTCATTTTTCCGATCTGATGATGAAGCACCTGGAACTCAAAGAAGCACCCCAAGGCATTCGCAGAGAAAAAGAGCTACTTTAGTGCACTAATTGGCGACACTGTCGGAGGAGTGGCGGCGTTGGGCATGGCGATGCCCATCATTTTCATGGAGAACATAGTCCCTCACTGCCCAACCTCCTATCGGCCATGCCCCAATCCGCCACCCCATGAGATTTAGCACCCCCCCTCAGACTCGCTTTTCTCAGCCTTGCCACCTATCCATCCCACTCGCTCTGCTCAACCCCGCCTCTCGATTGTGCTCAAACCGGCTCCCATTTGCCCTGCCCCGCCTCCACCACTCATCAACCGCCCCAGTCCCCGTTACCCATCAGCCGCCTAGACCCGCTGCTACC
Organism: Rubia tinctorum; assembly: GCA_032355605.1. Lineage (NCBI taxonomy): Eukaryota > Viridiplantae > Streptophyta > Magnoliopsida > Gentianales > Rubiaceae > Rubia > Rubia tinctorum. Next base: position 6,482 of record JAULKM010101382.1, on the reverse strand, counting down.
CAGATCCGGCTCTTGCGAGCAAGGGTTTGTAATTACCAAGGCCTGGAGGAGAAAGAAAGCGATAGAGAGAAGAGAAAATAAGGAGGAGAACAGCGGCCAAGGGCTCCAATAAAGAAACTACCGGGGTAGAGAGTTTTGGCATCAACATAGCACATTCAATTTTCTTTTCTTTTTCTTTTCTTTTCAGAGGGATAAAAATAGACATTTTCACTCAAATCCGGTCTGAATATGCTAGAAAGTGTAAATTTGCACATACACTAACTATTTAAAAGTCATGTTCGCACTTTCAATTATCAAAATGTTATATTTGGACTTATGTAAATTAGGTAGGATTGTATATGTACGTTCTCTTTTATTTAATTGTGATATACCTCTGAACTTCCTTTTCAATTTATTTTTCCTTTTTATTACTTTCTTATTGGAACATTAAGTTATATGGGTGTATGCGAATTCACCTTTTTAATTTGTTAACTATTTGTATCAATTATTCACAATATGTGTACTTGTTAGATGATACATTTAAATTGGTTGATTGTATTAATAAATGTTGATTGTCTCTCACTTTTTTACTTTTTTAGTATCTTCTATTCAACGTTTCAACTTTATAAAAGTGTTGAATGAATTCCTGATCGTGAGTAAAGTGTGTCATTTAAATTATATGATTTTTGATAAATATATTAAATCACAAGGTCTGTGTGTAATTTGAAAAACTATGAGATGTTAAATGTAATTTGTCCTTTGCAATTGCAAAAAAGTCCCCATATTCCTTTCTTAACATAACACGCCAGCAAATTATTGTTTTATTGTAAAAATCCGAGACTTTTAAAATAATTTTCATCAGCAGTTTAAACTTGCTAAATATAGTTTGTGCGAATATTTACGTCTTCAAATTTCAGCTGTTCTTATCCTCCGGCCGGCTTTGCCATCGCCACCACTTCCTCCACCGCAAATGGCTGCTCCGGCCTCTCAGACCCGCACCCTTTTTCCACTGATTTTGGGTCCTCGGTAAAGTCTCTTCTTTTCTGTTTGAAATGCCGATAATATTTTCAATGTTCTACATTTACTGAATCAGAAGTTCAGCACAATATTTTATTCATAAACATTAGGAAAATGCACAGATACATGGTTGAAAGAGAGTTAATACTGAGGATCTTATGATAAATGCATTTGTAAAGTGAAAATTAAGAATACTAGAATAGAACTGAGAAATCTCTAAGCTCTTTATATGATGCACGGATTAATCAGTTTAAATTTGTGTGTATTTCGCAAATTCGCTGAGATATATTTCCTCTCTGATCAGTTGTAAGCACGGCGATCAGTCCCGAGTTGCGAAAGTTGATTGTGTTGCAGTTAAAAGAATGCTGAGAAGGTTGATTTTACAGAAAATCGCGCTGATTCCCGTGTTTGCGAATGCCCGTTACGTTCTAGCTGCACCTATGGATATGAAAGATCCTGATGTGATAAGGTAATGATGCTTGTGATCTTGACATTTTGCATACCTGTTCCTTTTGGAGTATGGTTAATGCTTGGGAGTTTGGGTGATTGTTTTATTGAATGTGACTTTTTTGGGGAATTTGAAGTATTCAGGACGCTAAAGCTTGCCAGTGGAGTGAGGATACAAGGCATGCCACTATTCATGTTTAACAGTTACAATCAGCATTTGGAATTGCTAAAGCTTGATTTTTGTGTTGTATTGAATCTGTTTGCTAGAAATTGTTGAAGGCGATGGTCCTCTTGTGCGTGATGGTGATCTGGTTGAAATTAACTATGTGTGTCGGAGGTCAAATGGATATTTCGTGCATAGGTAAACTTTGCTTTTGTCTGGTATTGTCTTATGGATTTTTTCTTTTCCTTTAAACTACATCGGGAGCGATTGTGTTATGAATGTTGTATGTTGAATCTGGAAAACAGCACGGTGGATCAGTTCAGTGGAGAAAGTGCTCCCGTTACACTTACTCTGGATGATAATCAGGTGATTTCTGTTTCTTCATTTCCAAAATGCGATCTTTTACCAAACTTGGGAATCATGTAGTTTAATTCTTAGGCTGTCCTAGTGAAATTCATGCAAATTACTAGCCATCGCTGTGTGCTAATCTCGATTTCCAACGTGCTCTCTGCATTATATGTTTAAAATGGTGTTTTCGTCAACCATTTCACCATCTGATATCGAGAATTGGTTTTTGACAGAAATTCAACATTCTTGTCACTTGTGAATCAACATGTGAAAATGTATTCTGTTGTCTATATCTTATAAACCGCGATGTACTGTTTTTCGATCATATCAGGTTATTGAAGGCCTGAAGGAGGTTTTGATTGGCATGAAAGCTGGAGGTTTGCTTTACTATTATAAATTAGTCCATTTTGAGTGTTTACATAGAAATGAAATTATTTAGCTCACACAATGCAGGAAAGAGAAGGGCTTTGATTCCTCCTTCAGTTGGCTACATCAACGAAAACTTGGCACCAATCCCCGAAGAGGTAAAATGCGACCTCTACATTCTACAAGATCGCAGTATCTGTGATGTGTTGGATTCTATCACTTCTTATGGGGATGTTCCGATGTTTTTGGTTGTAGTTTGGACCTCGGAGGAGCCTCTTGTCTCACGCGAACGAGCCTCTGATCTTCGAAGTGCAGCTGTTGAAGATCTTGCAACTGTAGAGAGTTTTGTGTTTCTGGCAAATTCTGCAAAAACAGCATGCTTGTGTACTGTCCTCGGGCATTTTCTGTAACATATGGTGAAATTTGATGCAACTCTTGTTAATTGCTTTAGCTTCTGTGTGTAGTACTACTTATTCGTAAATATCACATCAATCCCAATTTTTTAAGGTATAATTCGCACTAATTTCACTTATTATAATCGTCGCTAAACATGTTTTACATGTATGGACAATTGTTTTACCAAAAAAAAATTGGATGGTTAAGTTTTGTATATGTTGCTAACTTTTATCCCAACCGAATAAAGGCTTTTTTTTCTTCTTCTAAGTGTATGTTTGATTAACTGAATTGAATTAAACTGATATAAAAAATAAGCTGGGGAAACAAGGCCGAAATACCATCATAAATTTCCCCTTCTCATTGAACTGTTTGATTTGATTAAAAAAAAACAGTTTGAATGTCAAGATTTTCACCTGATTATGGACCTAAAAGTAATTCTCAGTGAATTCAGTGACTGGTTCCTAATTTGTTTTGAACCTAAAACAAGCCTTGCATGCAACCACGCCTTCTTCTAAAAATGTGGGGGAGAAACCACGCCTTCATGAAGAAAGCCGCCAATTTTGTTTTTGTTTTTTTTAAATAAAAAATAAAAATCAGGGAGTAATAATTCAGCTCAATCGGAAAATTATCGACGTCACCACCAACCACTATCTGAATCCCGAAGTACGGTTGAGACGAAATAACCTTCTTTTTATCAATCTCATTTCCGATTCGGGTCGGGCGATCGGAGCAGAATCTGTGTAGCAGAGGATGCAGTGGTTTACGTCAGCGGCGGCGGATGCCAGCGGCGATGTTCCGAAGCAGGAAATGACGACGTCATCATCCTCCTCTTTGCTTTCGGATTGGAACTCGTACGCAGCTGGGAAATCCTCGGAGACTAGCAGCTCGATCATCGCCGGTTTCGATATTGAATCCGCCGTCCGGTCTGCGAACGACACCGTTTCCGGCACTTTCAGCTCGTAAGAGATCCCGATTCCTCTCACACTAATGTTATAATCAATCTATAGTTCTAGACATTTTGTTCTCACTGTATATTTGTTTAAAGTTGGTGATGTTTTTTCTGTAAATCGATTTGTTTAGAATACTCACACAGTCACACTATTGTTTGTGGTGTGATTGAATAGTGAAATTATGTACTTTCATTGTTCCAGTAGAATTTAGGTCATTTGATCTTTCTATGAAATCTTGAACATCTACGCTGTGAATCTTGTGATGGAAGTTGTTTAGATTAACATTTGATTTGAACTCTTGAACGTCTACGCTGCCTCATAGTCATAGGATTTCTGGACAAGACGCTGCAAATCTTGAACGGCTAGGCATTTTTATGAGAAAAATGAGAAAGTTTGAGGGAATGTGCTTGTGTGGTCACTTGTCATTCAAAATAGATGTTGATCTGAGCTTTATCTGTCTTAACAAGTGCTATTACCAAGTCTGAAACTCCCCGCTCCCTCTACATGATGGCTGATGCTTTCATATGATATAAGCATGAGTCATTATTTGGAGTAGAGAATCTAGAGATGAGTATCCCTCGCCTCGAAAAAATATTTTAACCAGGTTGTTATGCTAATGCTAGTTTTGAGGAAATGCTGTGATATATTCTCCCCAATTCATATTATATTGATCCCAAACCTGTTTAATCCTCTAGGATTGTTGTATGCTTATCACAAAATGTTTAACGTGACTTGCGCATCTCTTATATATTATATCATTTATCTTACAACCTGTTGATTCTTGATTTTACACATAGAAGATCTTACTTCTGAAATACATGGAGTATTCAGTATTAAAAGCTCTCAAAATTCTTTAAGTTGGGTGCATGAGCTAGTTTAATAGGTTCCTTTTGTGGTCCTAATATTACTAATAATCCCTCTTAGCAAATCTGAAAATTATTTTTCTGATCCTTGTCTAGAGTCTCAAAAGGAGTCAGAGAATTGCCTGGAAGTTTTCAGTCGGCAACTAGTAATATTCCGTCAGGAAAAGCTCTGATGTATTTCGGTTTATTCCTGGCAACTGGAGTATTCTTCATTTTCATGGCCTTCGCACTATTCCTCCCAGTCATTGTCCTGCTGCCTCAGAAATTTGCCATCTGCTTCACTCTTGGATGTGGTTTTATAGTCGGATCATTTTTCGCACTCAGAGGTCCAAAGAACCAGTTTCTACACATGTCATCAAAAGAGGTACTTTAATTATTTGAATTCGCATCTCATATCATGAATGTCCTACCCTTCCTCTCGCTCACACGTCTTCACCTTATTTTTCAACAGCGACTTCCTTTCACGTTGGGATTCATAGGCAGCATGGTGGGTACTATATATGTGTCCATGGTGCTTCACAGCTATGTCCTCTCCGTTTTCTTTTCCGTCATACAGGTACAAATCCTATCAAATTGTGTATTTCTACCCTCATCCTGGATCCTAGTGTACAGTGATGTTCATATGTCAATTCTTGCAGGTTTTGGCTCTAGCATATTACGCTATCTCTTACTTCCCCGGTGGATCTACTGGACTGAAGTTCATAACATCTTCTCTGACCTCGACGGTATTCAAATGCTTCGGCAGGTGATAGTGACACGTAATCATACCGATGTAATCCATTTTTTCCGCATCCCTCATCAAGTTTTACTACACTAGTGTTGTCTCTTTAATGAACCAACCGAGCATGAACCAGACAGTCGATACGGTTAATATGATTGAATGAAATAGATGAACACCTCGAGTAAAAAAAAAGGTGTATGATTAGGGCTCTGTGTGACTGACTGGAGTGTGGATACGTATGCCATGATGTGTTCATGTTTCCATTTGGAAAGGTTGTTTCCTCTATGTAAATCAGAACACACACGTGCATTTGTTTCATGTTTCTGGGTGTTTCATTGAAGGTTGTGCAGTGCAACAAGGCAAAAGAGCCTCATGTGGGTGCTCTTTTTTACCGCTTTTCTTTGCTTGTTTCCGGGGAAAGTTGGGATTAGGAAGTTCATTTGAAGAGCACTAAGATCAAAGGCCATCTTTTTGCCTACGCTAATTGTCGGTTTTGGCTCCTTTCCTTTTATTTTCTTTCTGTGCATTTGATTCTAGTAAATAAATTTGGTGGGCTTTTGCTTTGTTAGAAGAAGAGGACTAATTGGTTCAAGTCTTGCATTAATTTATTACATTGGGGCTACAAACCAAGGGTCCATATAATATGAAGCTTCTCATGCACCATTATTAAAACAGCCGTCTGCAAATGAAAATAAATAAATAATAACTTGCAGTAGAATTGAATTTTGGGTAATTCTGCCAGAGTCGGAGCACTTTTAGTCTGGCTATGGAAGTTCTTTCAAAATTGTAATTTTGTATTGAATTTTATTTCTTTACTAGATGATTGTCTGAATTTTTAAAATTTATTTACACTCACATTAATTTAAATAGTAAAATTATTTAGATGTCCTGTCTACTTCCTCAAATATCAGTTATAAAACTTGAGGCTATTCTTGTAAGCTTAATTTCAACTTTTTTTAAAATTTTTATTTTATAAAGATTACATTTATACATCCTAATCTAATATCTAACTTTAACACACCACCATTTTGGAATAGGGAGGGACGCCCTCCTGAAAACACTCAAACGCTGCAGCGCCATCAAACTTCCGCCACCACGATCTCAATCCGACACGGTTCCATGATACTCCCTCCGTCCCGTCAGATTTGGCCGAAGTACTGTACACACGGTCTTCAATGATCATGTTTGACCGTCAATAACTCTAGCTACATATACTAATTCCGTATAAAAAT
>JAULKM010101381.1:0-10185 GCA_032355605.1 Rubia tinctorum | reverse complement strand
GCAACATGTAGTAATTATAAAATTTATAACCCGATTCATGCAACCCGAAAATTTTATCTTAATTTCTTTTAATTTACCCTTTAAACATTGGTCTTTCCATGACTCATGGAAAAACCACCTTTCAAGAGACGGACTCTTTAAAAAATTATCAAAAATGGAGAGAAACATAATATAAAAAAAGTGAGACATTAGAAAGTAGAATACAAAGTATGGGTGTACGAATAGTGCGGCCCGTGGTATTACACGGAAGCAGGGGATGGAATTTTAGAATATTCTGCTTTTTCAATGGAATTTCCCAACTCCAATGAGATTCAAGATAATATTTGTTCGAGAAGGTCATTGGGTGGAACATACACTACTCCCCTGTTTCTCTATTAGTGACACTTTTATTTTTACGTTATTTCTTTTATATTAGTATTATTTTTATTTTTAGTAATATTTTTTCAATTTTATTCTTTCATACAAAAATTTACATTCTGCATTCAATTTCATCTACTCATTTTCTTCACATAAATTCAATCACCTAAATCAATGGTGCCACTTTTAAAAAATGGAGGGAGTATTTAAAAGAGCAGCTGAAGTGCCACTTATTTTTTTTTACTTTATATATTACATTTTTAAAATCAAACACTAAAATTTGAAAATTTGAAAATATTTTTTATATTATATATTATATATTTTCTGATTTAAATACATTTTATTTCTTGTTTTAACTTTTAAAATACAAATTTTAAATTTTATAAAAAAATTATAACAATTAAAACAAAAACCACTGGGAACTATTCATAAACTTGTGGAAAAACCGCTTGGCGCTTGAGACTTTCTCTATTTAAAAACAGTTTGAAATTAAATACTCCCTTCGTTTTTCTATTTGTGGCACACTTACCTTAATGAGATTTTTTTAATGACACACTTTCCATTTTTGGCAAAATTCCTTCAATTTCATCCACTCATTTTACTTTTTACTTTTCATATTCAATTTCATCCACTTATTATTTTCACTATAAATCAAAGAGTCTAAATCTAGTATCTCACTTTTAGTTAAACGGAAGGAGTATTTATTGATAGATGAGTCTGTAATAGTAAAAGTATATTTAATTGGGATTCAAATTATGAGTTACGTCGAAGTACTGTTTGATTGCATATAAAAAGTTTGGTAATGATTGTTATCTCCTTCCCAATTATATTTGCACTGTAATTATTATTACGATTAATATCTTTACAGACGTATAATAACGGCAAATAAAAAATTGATATTTAGATAATACTTATTACAGTATCATATACGATAATATTATTGTTCATAAATCTATTCAAATATACGGTCAAATTTTGATAGACAATAATGTCAAAAAATAGAAGTGCAAATAGAGGTGAGACAGATGGAGTAACAATCACGGAAGAATCCGTCTCTTGAAATACATGGGCTCAAATTCAATATTACTACAATTTATTTATTTTTAAAATCGCAAGTCAAGCAATTAAAATTTGGATCAAATTCAGGTTATAAGCTTTTTTTTGTTAAACTCACATGTTTATTTGAGTTTTGGTTAGAAATATTACATATTTATAATAAAACATATCATGTATGTTTTACTCTAAATAAGTAACACCTCTAATTAAAACTCAAATATTTCACTTGCAGCTGAAGAATATAAACCCCAAACTTCATATTATTCTAATTAACTCTCGTTTTTCCATATGCCTATGGAAATATGGCCTTTCCCAAAATTGTCCCCATAGAATCATGAGTTTTTTAATAAAATTTTTTGACCATTTTGAAATGAACAAAATACCCTATTTAGTATTGTTTTTAAAAATTGGACGATTTTACCCTCGTGAAGTATGTTCAAACGTCGGAATCTAACAAGAATTCTAGCATTATATCAACACTTAGTTTTGATTACTACCTCCATTTCGAAACTTAGGTGTTTGAATTTAGCTAAATGAAATGATTGGATGAAATTGAGGCTAGAATGGAAAACAATAGAATGAGTGGATGAAATTGAATTAATCTTGCCAGAAAAAAAAGAAAGCGTGTCAAACCTATGGAAACAAGTCCAAAAAGTGTGTCAAACCCAACGAATCGAAGAGACTGCTAGAGTTATATCAACATTTATTTTATAATTTTGGGATAGGATCATAATTTTTTAAACAATAATAACATCAGCCCCATTCGTCTTTGCGAGAACCTTCTGCAAATTCGTCACCAGCCTACTTTTTTTTAAACAATAACACTCCCTCCGACCAAGTTCAAGTCGCACCCTCACTTTTTCAAGATATTCAAATATCATGTTAAACCATCGATATCTTTAATAACATATAATAGTGCCGCATAAAAGGTTGATATTTAAAAAATAAATGTTAACATTAATCTAACAAGATATCACATGATATTTTTATTAAATATATTAATTCAAATTTACGGTCAAAATTTACAAAGTTTGACATAATAAAAGTAAGGATGCAGTTTGATTTGGGACATGGGGAGTAACATCAATGAACTTTGAGAATTCCATGAAAGGATTGATGTCGTGTATTATCTCCACATAACACTAAACAGACAGACACAACAAAATCTATTTCTAAATACTTCAAATTTCCCTCATTATAAGTATAAAAGTTGAGCTTCCTAAACCATAAACATGATTTTCATCTATTGACATGCACTTATTCATCCTACAATATTACGAGCAATCTGGAAGCCTAGCGACGCACATGCCGCTTCAATGGAAATTACACAAATACTCCGGCTATAAAAAACACAACACATATCTTAGAGCATACCCAAAGGGAGATTGTGTTTCTGGGCAGGCGGGTGAGCAAGAGTGAAGGTGGCAATGGAGTTGAGACGTCGACGTCGACATCGGCAAAAGAGAAAGATGGGAAGGAGGAGAGATTGTTGAAAGATACTTTATCCTTCTCGAAGGTTGAGGAGATGGTGGTAGCGGCGCTGCTGAGGTTTGAAAATGGAAATGGAGTGTTCCTTCAAATGCGAAGAAATGGAGAACTCATTGAGTTTTAATACCTGAATATTGAGAAGGAAAATTAGTGTCATTACCTCGTATTTCGATGGCCGGAGATATGAGGATGAGAGGGAGGTCAGGGTGAAGCGAGGAGGCGGAGTGGGGACGACCATGGTGGTGGTGGACGGTGGATGGGAGTGGAGGGCGGTGAATCTAGAAGGGCACGCTTGTAGAAAGATGGGTAGAGAAGCAGATCAAAGAGGGAACAAGTTTAAATAAGGAGGTCAAAACAAACATTTTGCATTTTAAATATTTTTAATTAGAAGGATTTCAGTCATTTCTAGCAATTCTGACGAAGACTAGCGAATTCAGAGTCATTTTGGACATTTTCATCTATATTTAGAATTATTTTTAAACTTTCAAAGAATTGGGGATTGCTTTGACACTTTTAAAAAATAAACATGGAGTCATTTTTGGACATCTTTCAAAGAGATTTATCATAGTAATATCTTGCTAGTAACTTAGAAGGTAGGCAGTGCTTCACAATTTCATGATGTAGTTTTGTTCTTCAATATAAATATTATGTATTTCAATTCATTTCAATCAATTTAACTTAAACTAGAAGAAATTTAATTTGATAAAATTTAAATTAGTTCAGTTATATTATTATTATTCATACATTCTATTTTGTTTAATTTAATTCAAGTCTAAATACTCCATTTTAATTTAAGAATTTTTCTCTTAAAATAATAATATTTCCATAAGATATGAAAATTCCAAGGTTTAAACTGCAAATTAGAAAAAATTAAGATAAAATTTCCGGATTGCATTAATTAAGTCATAAACTTATAACTACTGCACGTTGTATAATAAATTTTTAATATTTCTATAAAACCTTTACCTTTCTATTATTATAATTCAACCTCATCTTTTCATATGCCTATAAAGATTTTAAAAAAATCAAGACTTTGCCTTAATTTAATTTAATTTGCTTTCAGCACAAGTATTATATTGGGATAGGATATTCCGATGGGATCTTGAAAATCTATGAACTGGTTTCTTTGCTACTTCATTTTGTAGTTTACTCCATGCACCAATTTTGGTGCCCGACTGCTCTTTTGTTTATAGTGGTTCAACTTGCAGGTTTGTGGATAAGGATTGCTGCTTAGTGCTTCACTAATAAAAAAGTAAAACAAATTTTCTATAAATATTTTTGAGTGCCACTAATCTGTAATCACGGACTTTCTCGGTCCAATTAAAATTATTATACCTCAGTTATTAGTAGTGTCACTTTTGGTTTTAAATTTATATTTCCCATGTCTCACTACTACAAATTAGAGCTATCATAACACCAACACCTGTTTAAAATGTTACAATGACTTATAAAGTGTCACAATGGCTTTAGGTAACAATTTTTAATATTTATGTAACACTTTTCAAAAGTTTTAATAACACTTTATAAGCTATTGTAACATTTTAAATAATTGTTGCAAGGAAAGTGTTTCATTATCCTTAGTCTGTAGTAGTGTCCCATTTCAAATGGCACACTTTATTGAATTGAAAATATTTGATCCTAAGTATTTTTCATTGAGAATGATTAAAATTTTCATAAAGTTAATATTTTGATTCATACAAATTAATATATTATTTATATTTTTACATTAATTTAAGTTTTAGTTAAAGTGAATAAATTTCAACTAGTAAATGAATAGTTGAAATAAAATTTGAAATGCAACAAAATAAGTACTCCAAAATTTAAGTAACTGATGTCGCCGTTCATTCAAAAGTGAACTTATGAATGAAATTTAATGTTTCTTAATTTCTTACTATCCTATCTCCGTCCCACCTCTCGTTACCTGTTTACAATATATTAAAAATGAGCATTTGCTTCTCAGTTGTTGGACCTTATATTACTTTCATGTTGTTTGTTGTTAAGCCTTGCTCGCATTCTAAACTCGTGTATTTCAGTTGTGTACTTGTCCACGCCCCTTTAAAGGCTTGACGTGCAAGGTGCAATCAAATTGAGTGCGACATGCGTGGAAACTAGGCGGTAGTCGTGACACTCTAGCACGGCTAGCCCGCACGGTTAAATTCTTGAGATGGTGACCCGTGACACAGTAGAACCATATGTTTAAGTGTTTGAATTTAGATGAAGAAAATGAGTGGATAATATTGAATGTATAAAGTAAAAAGTAGAATGAGTGGATGAAATTGAAAGAATTTTGCCAAAAATATAAATTGTGTCATTTAAATAAAAATATCAAATATATTATGGCAAGTGTGCCACAAATAGAGATACAGAGGAAATGCAAGATTGAGCCATAAGACAATTATAATGGGATAAAGGAAATAGGTTACTCCTGTTTAAGCTAAATCTATTTTCATTTTATCAGTTTTTTCAAGTAATATTTAATCAACTATAGCTCTATTTATGCCACTAATAATGTATAAAATTAATATTTAAAAAATATGTGTCATAGAAAATCTAAAAATATCTCATTGTTATTTATACATTAAACGAAAATTTTACAAAGTCTTGTAAAACAAGGACATTTTACAGTTAATATAACTAATGAGATGTTTGATTTTATTTCTTGCAACGATATTTCTATAATTTTAAAAATATTTAAATATATATATATGAATAATTATAATATGATCGTAAAAATTAAAGTCAAGTGCTAAAATGACCATGCGTTTAAGCTGAAAGTGCAAATCTAACCCTGCAATCTCAAAAGCTGACAAAATAACCTTTGACCATTTTGACTTTTTAGTCAACAGATTTACTGTCGAATTTTGTTGAAAATACCATTTTGCCTTTATTATAAAAAAAGGAAAATACAAAAACATGGATTGACCGAATGACATCTTTTCAACCATTTTTTTCTTCTCGACACTGCTCGGATTTTGCTCAAACTCTCGTCTTCCTCCCTCGGCCGCACACCATACCTCTCGTCTCTCCCACCGTTCGCTGACCACTGCCGGAAGCTTGTTGTCACTGTCATAACGAAAGGTCTCCACTTTCCCGGTGTCGGAGTAAAAGTCTCGATTTCTCGGGGCTTTGCTGAGCGACGCAGGGGTTGTCCCTTCGTTTTTGCCGCTTCCCTTCATTTCCGACGTCGATGTCCCTCTGTCAAGATCTGGGAAAATGCCAAAATATATGGTGGAGACAGGGAGAAGGATGGGAGTGGAGGGGAGGCTAGGGTGGGGGAGATAGCGGGGCTTGGGCAAAGGGAGGCTATGGTGGGGATACGTTGAAGCTAGAGCGGGGGAGACAATGGGGCTAGGGGTAAGGCGATGAGAGGCAGCAGGAGGCTAGAGCAGGGGAGACGACAGAGCTAGGGCGGGGAAGATGGCGGGGCTAGGGCGTGGGAAGCAGCGGGGGCTAGGATGAGGGATACGACGTTGCTGGGGATAAGATCTGATGCGGGAAGTTTCAGTGTTGGGATGGAAGAAGGCATAGGAAAGAGGCACAACAGTGGTGGTTTCAGTCGGTGAGTTTAGTTGGGTTCAGTCGGCAAATCGGCAAGTCCAGATCTGGAACAACTCAACGATTTCATAATCCAGTCCGATCGGTGGTGCGACGTTGTAGAGGCTTTGAGCCATGCTTTCTGGCATCCCAGCGTTTCCAAGAACAGAGAGAGAGGGAGGGAGGAACAGTGATGTTAGATAGGTTTCCGGCTGTAGGTAACAGTAGATGTGAGGTTTAGTGATTCAAGCTGTAGCTATGTTGATTTTTGGTGAAGGGGATCCAATTCGATTCTTGGTGTAAGCTTCATCGGTCTATTTTCTGGGATTCTTGGTCTGATAAGGTTCATCAGTCTATTTTCTAAGATTCTTTCTAGGGAAGATGAAAGGTTTCCCATGGGCGTGGTGGCGGAGGTCAGGGAAGGAGGAGGGAGCAGCGGTGGTGGGGGCTAAGGAAGAAGAAGGGAGCACCAGCAGCAGCGGCGGACGGTGGTGGAGGCGGTTGAGTTTTGAATTAGGGTTAGATAGGTTTTGAAGAAGAAAGATTGATTGTCGTAAGAGTATTTTTGTCATTTCATTTCTTAGCCCGAATTCATTTAGTCAATGCCAGAATTAGAGAGTTTGGCTTTGTCGACACAAATTTTTCAAAAGTTAGGGTTGGATTGGCACATATAATAAATAGTTAGGGTTAAATTGACACTTTCTGAGATTGCAGGGTTATATTGACACTCTCAGCATAAAGTTAGGGTTATAAATGTATTTATCTCTAAAAAATATTGTAACAATTCTTTTTAATGATCGATCTAATACTATTAAATTATCTAAAAAATAAGATAAAAGTGTTTTTATAACTCTACCTACTTGACATAAGTGCCAATATGACCTTCCAATGTTCGAAAGTGCCAATATAACCCTATATAATCAAAGTAAATGCCAAAATTTATAGGAATGTGTTGATATAACCCTATAAGTTTTAGGAATGTGCTGATATAACCTTATAAGTTTTAGGAATGTGTTGATATAACCCTATCAGTTTTCATAATGTACTAATATAACCCTACTTGTTACGGCAAAAGTTCCAGAAATGGGGTCTGAGCATTATATTGACACTTACATTAACTAGTGAGGGTTATTTTTGCACTAAAATTCATCTAGAAGGTTATATTGGTATTTACTCAAACAGATAGGGTTATATTAGCACTTTACCCAAAAATTAATTTCTCTTAAAATTTATGATTATGCATACTCACCCTATCCCTCTAATTGTGCCTTATTTACTCTTTTTCACTATTCATTGAAAATTTTAATATTTTAATATTTTAAATTATTTACAAAAATAAATCATAAAAATAGACATTCTAAAATGAGTGTTACGATTAATATAACAATATCTCCCACGATAATTTTCGTATTAATATATCTACATATTTTTAAAATTCAAACAACATTAACTTTATTAATGAATGGTGAATTAAGACAAATATAGAGGAACAGAGGGACTAATTCAATTTGATTGATTAAAAAAAGTGTAGTTTTAAAGGACTAGTGTATATTTTTAGTACTCCCTCCAGTTTCTCCCTTTTCTTTTTGTTTGATTTTTTAACAATGAACCCTTCTCCTTTTGGTAAAATTTAAATTATTTTCATCCACTCAATTTACTTTTTACTCTTCTGATGCAATTTCTTTACCACTCATTTTACATGGGCTCCTATCATAAAACCAATTGGTACTATGTAGGGGTGACTCATGATCTTATATATTGAGTAATAACTCTGTCAACCACAGATGTGGGACTCTAACATATAATTCACGTAAAATGACAACTCCACTCATAGCTAAGAAATATTTGGCTTCCAACTTTAAAATTCCATCACTATTTCCCACATAATCGACATGAATCATCACCATGTTATCAACAACATTCATGCTTAGATGAGTAAGAGATTTACCCTCGCGATGTTTCGATTCGTCATTTTAGTGTGTAACTAGTGTAGCGACTAATTCCTCTCTCTCCACCTGCATTTAAATTTTAACAATCTCATCAATCTGCGCCTCCATTTGCAGCCAAAAAATGTCGATTTCATCTATTTGTTCATCCTATGTTTCTGAGTGACTTGGGATTAAGCGTCAAGCTCTTCAAATTTTGGTGCGGTCTAAACCTCATTGAATTCATACTCCGACAACAGAGGGTAGTTTATATCTGGCTAGAAATCACGTTCAGGATCCATTGCATCCTAAATTTCCACCACTTCAATATCTTGATTCACAACAATCTTGATAGGTTCGGGAGGTTTATAGGATAACCGCTCACACCATTTTCCAAAAGTTTTAAAGCAAAAAAAAAAAATCTTTCCAAGACACATTATTGTACTCCTTTTGAACGAATTTGTACCAGTTTAGCGCACTGATTCAGTCGATACATAAGTGCACTTGAAGATTGGGCTGGGCCCTTCCCCACCCCCCTTCAAGTAAGGATGTAGAAGCATTATCATTGTTCTATTTGGAAAATTGATAATAGCTCATCGCACTGCTCTAACTTTGACCGCAAATAATTTTCAAAAATTCTTGAAGCGCCATTCTGAGGATGAACTCGCTCTGATACCAATTGTCACAAACTCAATTTCGAATTATGGATAAAATGGTCAAAATACTGATTTTGGCAGTAAAACTCCAAAATTGAGAAGTGAAAGCCGTAGAAGTTTAGATGAGAAAAAAAACAGTGGTGATTTACATATTCTACCCAATGAAACATATGCCTAATCATCTCCCTAAAACTAGCTTTTATTTCTATCGGTAAACCGCTATGCCGGATTCCTAACTAACAAGCCTGCAGTTGAGCACATCGGTACTGGTGGGAGGTGGTGGAGCTGAAGTGAGCTTCCGTACTTTCCTACCGCCGCACCCTAATTGTTTTGATATTTCAAATTTACCGAAATACCCCTGGGATCATATGACAAATTATTGTTTTAACTTTATTTTTGAGAAAAGAATCATATGGAGTAATTACTTTTAAGTGGGCTTGGTTGGGTAATAGAAGGGCCTCCTCACTGTTTTTAGACCACAGTGACAGTCCAAGCCCATTATGGTTTAAAACATGCACTAACAAAATTACTGACCCATCTACGTTTCGATCGGATGAGCAACTCACAAGGTTTAATCTGCACCGTTGATTAATAACCTATAAATATCTTATCCCCTTAGGGTTTTCTACTTCCTTCAGAAAAACGCAGAGAAGCCTCTCCTTCCTCCGGCGCCCCAGAGATCCCGCGCATCCTCCCTTTCCGCCTCGAGAGGTGACCACACATTAAAATTTTCGTCTTTTTTCTTCGCGCGAACTGATATTTCGTTGTAGGAAATGCATATATGTTTCTGATTTTTGATTATAGCAATGATTTTTTTTTTCTGGGTTTTCTTTTGTGTTTAAGTAGTTGGTTTCTGATTAATTTGCGTACAGAAAGAGGAACTCTTTTGATTGATTTGGGTTTCAGCTGCTTCTCGACTCTATGGTTTAGTATGTCTCTATTGACTGGTTTATGATGTCAATGTTTTGAAGTTTTACTTGCTTATGATAATGTTGCTTTGAGTAATTAGTGGCTATTATTTTTTATGAAGATGAACTAATTCTCTACATATTTAATGATACCGTGTGTTATAAAGCATTTCTAATTCCATGTCAATTTTTTGGATTAGATCTCTGAAGATGTATACCTCTAGGAAGAAGATTCACAAGGATAAGGATGCCGAGCCTACT
>JAULKM010101380.1:0-10185 GCA_032355605.1 Rubia tinctorum | reverse complement strand
ACCTTGGGGACCAAACAAATCATTTTGAATATGTTGGATGCCGAATGTACGCGGTATTGGCACTGGGGACCAAAAGACGGTATTGCAACATATGTTGGGGACAAAAAAATAATTTAGTCATAAATTTATGTTGATGTCACTGGTTGGTAGATTGGATAAATAAATAATTGTGAAGGTACAAGTGTGTCTATGGTGTTAGTTGAATTTGAATGTGGTTTTTTTATGCAGATGAGTTATTTTCCCATATGCACTAAGTAGTCATATCTACCCCACGTTAATCTTTGAATCATAAACATCATTAAAGACTTTAGTACAATAGAGAAATTTTGCGGGACCCGCGTACAGGTAAAGTGGTAAGGGGCTTTGAAGTATATAGTAGGTGACATTTGTTTGCCTTGAAATTCTTCGGTGAGTACCACCGTCAGATCCTCGTATTATTTCAAACCACCACCTCATTGTCATCGTTACCACTGCGATCTTCACTCTTCGTTGTCACTCTACTTATCAATCTCCGTCATTGTGCTTATGAGTTCAACTGGTTAGGTAATACTAAGTATGAAGTGCGTGAAATTAGTCTGGCAACGCAGTTTGAAAATTGGAAACAAAATGTGAGATTCATGAAGCATTTTCTACTAGCTAGTTTTACATTTGGCATATATTATATTGGAACATCTGTTGCTACAAATTCTACTAATTATTAATGGAGGGCATGTTTGGCTATAATTTTACGGTGGAAGGAGTGGGAGGAGGTGTGGTCGGAGGAAGAAAATAAAAAAGGGATAAAAAAATAAAGAAATATTAAATTTCATGAATGATACCCACTTTGTGGTAAAGGTTCGTCTGGGGTGCCTATATTATTTTGTATCGAAAACGGTAACCATCTATGATTGTGTACCATTTCAAGTACTTATGTTGAGTGTCTACAAAATAGAGGACCTTTACAATGTGCATTTTCATTTTAAATTTAATTGCCTTTATTTTTCCACTATTTAATTTCCTTTATCTTTTTTTATCCACATAAAAGAATATTACTTTGCCACCCTTATTTATACCTTTCTTCCTTATCCATATCTCTCCCTCCCCATTTCCCTTAATTTTTTAATCCATTCAACACCTGCCATAACACACTTCTCCTACCCAACGGCGGAAATAGGGGGCGAGCCGGTGCCCCCCAACCTCCGGTGACTAAGGGTAAATATACAGTCCCGCCCCTACCCCGCCCCCCTAGCCCCGCCCCTGCCCAGCCCAGCCCCGCTCTGACCAGCCCCACCTAGCCCCGCCCCTCCTCAAATTTCTTTCTAGTTCTGCCACTGCTCCTATCCAAATAATCTTTGAAGGGCGCGATCCGAATAGCAACGAGCAATGAATCGAGCGGCGGACGTCCGCGAAGATCGAAAAAGTGAAGAGCACGATCGGCGGCCAAGAATTCAGTTTTCCTTTTTGTATTTTCAGATGAGATTAAAACAAATTGGATTTAGAAGAACATTTCATATGACATGAGAAAATGTAAAATTACAAAATATTGAGACTATTTGCATTGACCTCTAATGTTGACACTCTTACCATTTATGGATGATCTTTTAGATTGGCACATTCCTTTTTTGGAAAATACTAGATTAATTTCTTCCATTTAATTTACTTTTTCTTCTCTCAATACAATCTTCACCACTAATTTTACTTTTTCATAAAATTTGTGTCATCTTACAAGTGACCAGAGGGAGTATATGGGAATACAAAGAATTACAAGATACAATAATTATACATGAAATAGAGTACTACAAATCAATTAAGAAAAGTATCTATTTATTTATAATTATTTTATTTATTCTTAAGTGTATTACATATTATAAAAATATATATAATTCCATATCGTAAATTGGATTGCAAATGATTCTCACGCAAGAAAATTATTAAATTTCCATTGCTGCCTAACTTTTTACCAGTGCTCGCCTAGTTGTTGCACGTCCATTCTTCCACATCCTCACACTCGGAGAAAATCAATTTCAGTTTGGACTCTCACCAAATTTCGATCACCTCGGCGACTCTTGAACTACTACTGTATGCTCTTTTCCTTTTCAAACATTTTTAATTGCATATTTGTCCTAATCTAAGTCACCATTATTGCGCTGTCGGTTCATAAATGAAATGAACCTCTAAAACTCTTCCGATTAATGCACATAATGTCTTTCCATTGACAAAGCTATATGTTCACCATGATTCGTCCATGGTTATGATTTGAAAGAAGGAGGAAACACGATCAGTTTTGTCTTGTCTGGCTTTGTTGGGTCTATTCATTTTACACTTATTTTGAAACTATGTAATGCAAGCTTTTTTGTGTGTAATTTACTACTTAATTCAAATCTGATATTATAATTCCAGATATCGTGCGATTGTATCAACAGTGATGATGGTGTATTTTAATCCATTTAAATATTCATTTAGTTTATAGTTTGTATAGTTTATAGTTTATGTATTTTTATATTTAAATAAAGAACTATAATTGAGAATATCCTAATTATAAACTGAAAAGTGAAGAATAAGTTGTATAGACCCATTGGGTCGGGTATGGGTCCAAAAAGTTTAGACTCATCGGGTTCGTGTGTTATAAGTTCAAGTGAGGAGGCATTGCGGTTGGGGGCGGATGCTGATTTGATTTCGAAGAAAAAAACACTGGCTAAAGTTTTATGATATCTCCCTATCATTCTCCGGCTTAAGAAATTGTTTCCTTGCAAAGAAGATGCGAACTTGTTGCGTTGGTATTCTGAGAGAGACCGACCTGCGGATGACGTGATTAGACATACATCCGACGGTGAGCAATGGAAAAAGATGGATGCGATGTACCCAAAATTTGGTGCGGAGCTCCGGCATTTAAGACTTGGCCTTTCCATGGAGGGTATGAATCCATTAGGTAATATGAGCAGCTCGCATAGCTCGTGGCCCGTTATGTTAGTCATATACAATCTCCCATCGTGGTTGATAATGAATCAGAAGTACGTCCTGTTATCGATGACAATATCAGGCCCTAGGCAACCTGGTAATGATATAGACATGTACCTTTGATGGAGATGCCAAGACGACTACCACCATAAATGAACACATTTCACGACTTGGTCAAACATTCAATGGTTATGTTCGGGATCCTCTAAGTGACGTGGTTAGACCGATGACAAGGTCAAGAACGAAGCTTAGAGATGCCACATTGAATGCTTTGATGGATCAACTTCATGATGAAGAATTCAAGAATATGTCGGCTGGGGCTTGGATTAATTATTCAAGTTTGTCGATTAACTGAAAACGTCGTGAGGAACACTATACTCTTTTTTTCCCACTGGGTTTTTAATGAGGTAGTGTGATGTTTGTAAACAATTGTAACATTGTTTTATTTCAATTCAATAACTCAGCTATGTGAGCTTCTGAAGAGTTAATATTTTCGACCAAGTCCATTAGGGTTTGCAAAAATATGGAGTTTTATTCTGATTAGAATTAGATTTGGTAAGATTATATAAGGTAATATTCTTGAAACTTACTTCTTGAAGAATTCGGTCATGGTAGGATTTAATTTAGCTATTTTAGTTAGATATGGTTTTAGCTTCTTAAAGCTGTCATAAGTCGATTCAGTTTCCAGTTGTGTTTAGGGTTTTGTGACTAATACTCTCCCTATAAATAGAGGGGCTTGTCCACAAAAATTTCACACTTTTTATCAATCAAATATTCATATTTTTCGTGTTATACTCATTGCTTGCGAGCATCTTCATTGTTTCTTAATCCTGCAGGTTAATTAAGTATCAGTAACCTTGTTAACTAATCATGCGGGCTAGTTAGTGATCAAGTCGAAAATTATAATACCCCGAGGGCTAGATTCTAAATTTCGTGCGGCACTCTAGGTTTGGCCAGATCCCTCGTTTAGTCAAAGATCTAAAATTCTGCAATTTAAAGTTTTCGCAACAAAATTCATATCAGTTGGTATCAGAGCTCAGCGAAACAACCTGTGGCCGAAATATTCAGAGGTTTTTTAGTTTTGCATATTTTATTTTTGAAATTTGTGTTCTAAATTTATAAACTCTTCCGTGTCATATTTTAACTTTTTTGTTTGATTTTTCTTAGCAAGAGGGTTGAATCTAGAGACGAAGGACGTCGAAGGGTCTGAGAGTTAGAATACTTCAGTATTATTATCCGCCTTCTCCTTTATCAATCGAGTCAGGAGGACGTCGAAGGGTCTTAGAAATAACAAGTATTATCCGCCTACACCTCCCCGGTTAGTTTTGTAGTTTTTAGGTAGTTTAAACAGTTTATGTGCTTGCGATATTTTTCGTCTACTCTTCTGAAGAATTATTGTATGCTCATAATCCTATTTGTTTTCTTTATCCTTGTTTGATTTCGTAATCTTGAATTGTTCTTTGATTCTTGATTGCACCTTATAAAAAAATAGAAGAGTCTTTTGTGTCTTTTCTAGATATATTGTCATAATCCATATCCTTACGATTTTGAATACCTCGAAGTTCATTTGAATCGAGAGGAAGTTGTCGCAGTTTTCTTTTTTCAAGTTTTGAATAGGCAATTTTGGGTTCCAGACTTTTTGAAAATTAAAGCAAAGGGTAGAAAAATTTTGAGTATTAAAATAACAATTTAGGGTTTTGAAATCGGAAATTTGGGGCAGTTTTGCAATTTTTGAAAGTTTGAGGGCTCTTCAGCAATTTTTGAATTGTACGAATCGGAGATGTAATGACAAAACAAGAATGTTTTATATAGGCAACAAAGAGTTCCGAGAATTGAATTAACTTTTCCAAAACCAATTTGGATTAGCTATCCCAACCCTAATCCTTCCTTGGAAAGTATTTTTGGCACTTACTTGCTTCCCAAGGTGAATTTTCTTCTCCAATCCCATGCCCAAACTCAAAGAAACTCCATTTTTCCAATTCCGACTAGGATTTTGTTTCTTTTCCTTTTTCAATCCGGATTTCCTTTTTTTCTCTTCTTTATTTTTCAGCAATAAATTTGACTCTTACCAAAAATAATTCACACAAAATCATATTCTTATTTCCCAAATTTTCCAACGTTGTGCAATTTTCAAAATTTTCAAAAATTGAAAACAAGAATCGGAGAGATTGAAGTGGCGCAATATTCCTTCACTCATTATGCGGCCGAATGGTGGGAAAATGTGAAATAAGAGAGACAACTTTCCGGGAAGGGACCTATCTCCACATGGGAGAGATTGAAGGCCGAGCTTCACAATTATCATGTTCCGCCTACTTATCTGATGATAAAAATTCTTATTTGGCCAATACAAATCAAGGAAATCACACAGTTGATGAGTACTGGTAAAATCTCGAGTTGATCATGAGAAGGATCGGGATGAAAGAAGACGATGCATTCATAAAAAATTGATTCATTGAAAGACTGCGGGAGAACCTTCAAACGCCAGTCAAGCTTCAACATCACATATCCATGGAATATTTATTAATGAAATCAAGGTTGGTTGAAAGCACCATGCAGCTAAGGAAGAAACAATTTTGTTTCCCAAGTCAAAGATTAGGGTTTGACTCCGAAAACCCTAGTTCGGGCCGAGGAAGAGGTGCGCCAATGGGGGCGTGGATCAGTCCAGCCCTACTCTAATCTGACTTAAAATTCCAATGATAGAATAATGGTGCCACACAATTCAAACCAACAGGCTTCGAGGAATTTAGGTAAGTCCCTTGTCTCTTCATCAAATTCAGTTTCAGTTAACACTCCTATTTGTTTTCATTGTAAATAAAGAGTACATGTTCGTAGTAAATGTCCCCATGCTCGAGTGTTAGCCACCATTGAGGAAAGATATGAAGAATATGAATATGCTTATATACCACCTCTCTATGAGAGTGGAGAAAAACAGTTAGATGAAGAGATCGTCGTAAATGATCAAAGTGACAAGGTCCGGAAACACAAGGTAACTTCGTAACATTGAGAGCTTTAAACTCACAAGTGGCTGAAACTCAGGTACAAAGGATTAATATTTTTCATACTCGTACCTTGGGAAAGATAAGAATTGTTTACTAACTATTGATGGAGGATCTTGTGCTACTACTGTTTCCAGTCTTCTTATTAAATCATTGTCTTTGCCTGTTACTACTCATCCATCACCTTATAAACTTATTTTGTTAAATGGTAGTGGTGAGATTAAGGTTATAAACAATGCATGGTTAACTTTAAGATCAGAAAATATCATGATTCTATCTTATGTGATGTTATATACCTATGGTAGCTAGTCATATCTTCTTAGGGAGACCAGGGAAATTTGATCGTAAATCTATGGATGATGGTTACACTAACAAGATTAATGTGATTAATGATAGAACAAGGTATACATTAACTCCATTGTCACCCGTGGAAGTTATTGAGCATCAAAGGTGCACAAAAATTGGCAAAGAAAAGTTTGCAACTGAGCAAGAGAAGGCCGACCAAAATCCTAGTCAGGGTTTGAAGGAGCACGACCCAAATACCAAAAATGGAGGCAAAAACCTTAGAAATTTCGTCCAAAAGCTAGGGGTGGCCGATCCAGGTAAGACGGGTAAGTTTCCGAGTGATTCTGAAAAGTCGCAAAAGGTTTTATCTTCACATCTTAGTCCCTTGCCATCGATTTTTATGATGAAACGTGAATTGCAAATTGAATCTAGGAAATAATTTATGCATATATTAGGGATGTGAATCGTGCTTTTTCTAATCATTCGTATGTCTTAATTTTACATTTTAAAGATAGTTATTTCACCAATGAAGTTATACATGTGCATGTTCCTCCACGGCTTCCTGAGATGTTGCAGAAATTTGGGGATGTCTTTCTGGATGCCTTACCACATAGATTACCACCGTTGCGAGGCATTAAGCATCATATTGACTTGATTCCGAGTTCGATTATACCTAATTGACCAGCTTATAAGGCAAAACCTGAGGAGGCAAAGAAACTACAACGACAGGTTGAGGGTTTACTTCAAAAAGTTATGTGCGTGAATATTTAAGTCCTTGTGTTGCGCTTGTCATTTTAGTTCCTAAGAAAGATAAAATTGGTGAATGTGAATTGATTGTCATGCTATTAACAAGATTACTATTAAGTATCGTTATCATATCCCTAGATTAGATGATATGCTTGAATATTTGCATGGATCTATGATTTATACTAAAATTGATTTGACTCAGGATTATCATCATATTCTAGTTAGGGAGGGTGATGAATGGAAAACTACATTTAAAACTAAGTTTGGGTTATATGAATGGATTGTTATGCCTTTCGAATTAACCAATACTTCTAGTACTTTTATGCGGTTGATGAATCATGTCTTGAGAAAGTTTATTGGTCCATTTGTTGTGGTTTACTTTGATAATGGTTTCTTGTTTATAAATAATAGGTTATGTATTCCTCAATGTTCTATGAGTGAATTACTTGTTAGGAAAGCTCATTCAGGCTGTTTAATGGGGAAATTTTGGTGCATTAAAAACTCATAATTTGTTGCGAGAACACTTTTTTGGCTGAAAATGGCACAATATGTTGATATATTTTGTAGGAATTGTATTTTTTGCTTAAAGGCAAAGTCAAATACTAAGCCTCATGGTTTATATACTCCTTTACCTATTCATACACATCCTTGGGTTGCTATTTCCATGGATTTTGTTCTCGGATTGCCATGATCCCAATCAAGTAATGATTCTATCTTTGTGGTTGTTGATCTATTTTTGAAGATGGCACATTTTATTCCTTCTAGGAAGACAGATGACGCAAAACATGTCACAGATTTATTTTTAAAGGAAGTGGTCCGACTTCATGGCATTCCTGCGTCCATAGTTTCCGACAGAGATGTCAAATTTTTGTCCTAATTTTGGAATACCTTGTGGCGCAAGTTAGGGACGAAATTGTTGTTCTCTACGGCATGTCATCCACAAACTGATGGACAGACAGAGGTAACGAATCACACATTGGGAGGGTTTCTATGCACCCTAGTTCCGAAAAATTTACAGAATTGGGAAGCGTGCATTCTGATTGCAGAGTTGGCTTACAATCGCACTGTTCATTCTACTGCTTCTTTACCTCCATTTGAAATTGTTTGTGGATTTTTACCAAATATACCTCTTGATATAATTCCTTTGAATTACAAACAGGTGTGAAATTTGGATGGAGAAAAGAAGATTGATTTTGTGAAGCGATCATATGAGATAGTACGATTGAAGATTGAAAGGACAAATGCTCATAACGCTGATCAAGCCAATCAGGGGCGCAGGTAGATGCGTTTCAACGAGGGAGATTGGTACTGGTTGCATTTGTGGAAGGAAAGGTTTTTGAATTCTTGGAAATCTAAACTAAGTCCGCGTGGTGATAGTCCTTTGAAAGTGTTCAAGTGTGTGAATGATAATGCTCACAAGATTGATCTACAGGAGATTATGGTGTGTGTACTACCTTCAATATTGCTGATTTATCTCCATTTATTTTTTACAACGATTCAGTTTTGAGGGCGAAGCCTTTTGACCATGGAGGGAATGATGGAGATGCCAAGACGATTACCACCAGAAATGAAGACATTCCATGACTTGATCAAACATTCAAGGGTTATGTTCGGGATCCTCTAAGTGACATGGTTGGACCGATGACAAGGTCAAGAACGAAGGTTAGATATGCAACATTGAATACTTTGATGGATCAAATTCATGATGAAGAATTCAAGAATAAGTCAGCTAGGGCTTGAATTAATTATTCAAGCTTGTCGATCAACTGAAGACATAGTGTAGAACACTATACTTTTTTCCACTGAATTTTTAACGAGGCAGTGTGATCTTTATAAAATATTCTTTATAAAATATTCTAAAACTATTTTATTCTGGTTTATTCGACTGATAAGCTAGGCCATTTGGGCTTTAAAGAGCTGAATTTCAAAAATACAGTCCATTAGGGTTTAGAATATTCAGTTTTATTTTGATTAGACTTAGATTTGTTAAGATCAGATAAGGTAATATTCTTCAAGGTTACTTCTTGAAGAATCTCGACCAGATTACCATAGTTACAATTTATTTTAGGTATTTTAGTTATATATGGTTTTAACTTCTTAAAGCTGCCATAAGTCGATTCAGTTTACAGTTGTGATTAGGGTTTATGGCCGAGAACTACCCTATAAATAGGGAGGCTTGTCCACGAATTTTACCACCTTAATATTCAAAAATTTTGAGTTATAATCATTGTTTGAGACAGTCTTCGTTGTTGCTTAATCTTGCGAGTTAATTAAGTATCAATAACCTTGTGAACTAATTCTGCGGACTAGTTAGTGAGCAAGTCGAGATTGAGAGTACTCCAAGGGCTAGACTCTTGAATTTCATGCATCTACACTAGGTTGGGTGATATTTCTTGTGTGGTCAAAGATCTAAAATTCCGCAATCCAGAGTTTTCGCAAGGAGATTCATATCATAACCGACATCGGCTATATGAACATTTAGGCCAAAAATAACTATTGGTTGACCATTGACCTTTTATAGTCAAATTCTAGTTAAAAAGTCCTTATATATACATATGACCAGTTGTATGATTAACCACTAACCTTTCATAGTCAAAACGTTAGTTATAAGTAAGGATGGCAATTGGGCGAGATGGGGGGCAGATTATGTTCTCTCCATACCTATGTCCACTCAAAGATGTGGGAGGTCGTCGTCGTACCTCTCAAAGATACAATTTTTAAGCCCTAAATTCTTACTAAATACAATTAAGTAGATAGTGGCAAGTCGGGGTCGTCCACAGAGAAGAGAGATTTTCTTAAACGTTTACACAAATAAGGTTAATTAAAAGGCTATTTATAGATATGTACATATATATAAGAGCATGTAAAGAGGGGGGTTTTGGGTTAGTTTTCCTAAGTTATGAAAGTAAAGACAAGACAACTAGGAAAGTCAAGTAACTATGCTAATCATGCAACAAACTAATAAAAATGATAAAACTACAAATGACAAAGCCTTGGGGGCAATAGATATCTGCTTCTGAACCTGTTATCCATCATTGAATCTACAACCTATTCACTACTTTAACGACTTGTTGTGAAGATAAATCTCCTACCCTTCTTTGATGGTAGTTTACAAAAGTGAATTCGACATCTCTTGCTAAACCTCACTAATGACCCATTTAGTCGTTCAACGCCTAAAAGTATCCCATTAGTGGCATTAAGTACAAAGAATCAACAAGTT
>JAULKM010101379.1:0-10185 GCA_032355605.1 Rubia tinctorum | reverse complement strand
TCCCAGTGAGCCTCGAATGTGTAAACCAGTTCCAACACTGAAATGTAAAACTAATTGGTACTATATATTAGGCCATCTTTCACATGATATTCTGTTACATTTGAAACTCAGTTGTAATAAAAAAATCTCCTTGTTTTATATGTCCTTTGGCAAAGCAACATAGATTGCATTTTCCATCGAGTTTTACTGTTTCTACATGTTTCATTTTATTTGATTTATGTTGAATTGTGGGGTTCATACAAAGTGAGCAATCTTAATGGTGAAAAATACTTTCTCCCCCGTGGTAGATGATTATAGTAGAAGCACTTGGACTTTTCTTTTGAAATCTAAAGATCAAATACCTGCCCTTCTTAAGACATTTTGTGCTATGGTTAAAATTCAGTTTCAATCCTCTGTCAAAACCATTAAATTAGATAATGGAACTGAGTTCCTTAATTCATCATGTTCTCAATTGTTTTCAGACTTAGGAATCATTCATCATAATTCATTTCCTTACACCTCTCAAAAAATGGTGTTGTTGAGAGAAAGCATCACATACACTTCAAGTTGCTAGAGCCCTTCTTTTCCTGTCATATCTTCCAAAACAGTTCTAAGAAGATGTCATTATGACAACCACCTTTCTTATCAATAGACGGCCAACTCCAGTTTTAAGTTGGAGATCACCATATAAGTGTTTGTTTTCTAAACCATCTGATTACAACTTCCTCGAGGTCTATGACCGCCTTGCATTTGCCACAAATACCAATCCTCACAAAGACAAATTCAGTGAAAGATCATTCCCTTGTGTCTTTATTGGCTATCCACATGGGCAGAAAACATACAAACTGTACGATTTTTTGAATCATATGGTTGTGATTTCCCGAGATTTAATCTTACGAAGAACATTTTCCATATCATAACCTTCCAGCCTACTCCTTACCCAATCCTTCATCTTATCCTACTTCCATGGATCATACTCTCCCAAATCCATTTCCGCATCCAATCACTAACGATCAATCTGATATGAAGAGACATGCTGGTAAACAAACTATAGGTTTATAAATACATTTACAAGGTAAAGTGTAATTTAGATGGATAAGTGGCCAGATATAAAAGCAAGACTTGTAACAAAAGGATACATTCAGTTGGATGGTATAAACTATTTTGAAATCTTCTCCTTAGTAGCCAAAATAGTCACAATTTGATTTTTGTTGGCTGTGTTTGCTTGTAATTCTTGGCACATTCAACAAATAGCCATTAATAAAGGTTTTTTTACATAGTAGTATTGATAAAGATGTCCATTTGAAGCCACCACCTAGCTATGCATTGCCTGCAGATAATCTGCTCTGCAAATTGTAAAGAAGATTGTAATGTTTAAACAAACTTCTAGGAAATGGAACAAGGAACTCACCTTTTCTCTTAAGTCTTTGGGGTTCACTCAGTCCCCACATGACTACTTATTCTTGAAGGTTGACACACAATCCTTTTTATTTGTACCCGTTTATATTGATGATGTATTATTGATAGGGTACTCCTTTGATGATATTTCACTTGTCAAGCAATCTCTGCATGGTGTTTTTACTAGCAAAGACTTGCAAGAGGCCAAATTTTTCTTAGGTATTGAAATAGCAAGATTTTCAGATGGGATATATCTTAGTTAGAACAAATATGTTCTTGATATTATTACAGATTGTGGATTTACTGATGCTTGAGGTGCGCCAAACCCTCTACATGTTTCTTGGAAAATCCATGACAAGTTATCCTCTCTTGTCTGATCTTGGAGTTTTCAGGAGACTAGTTGGTAGGCTGTTGCATCTAAACTTCCAAGACATCACCAATACAGTCTATCAGATGAGCCAATTTTTCAGGATTCTATAGAGCACCATCTCAGAAGTGCTCTTCACATTGTCAGATATCTCAAATCGTACCCTTCTCATGTTTTTATTAAATTTGGCCTCACCTCATTCCACTATTTATGCCTATTGCGATGCTTATTTGAGAACTTGTCGAGAATCTTAAAGATTAGTTACTGATTTTGTTATATATTTTGGTGGTTATTTGATCTCTTAGAAATCCAAGAAGCAATCCACGGTTTCCAAATCTTCCGTTGAATCTGAATGCCGCAATTTATCTATGACTGCTTGTGAGCTCAAGTGGGTACGTTTTCTTGCTTCAATGCTTCTAATCTTCATTTACCACTGCAGCTTCCTATTCCGCTATACTTTGACAATCAGGCATCTTTGTACATCACAACTAACCAGTGGCGGATTTACAGTGGGGGCAATGGGCGTACCCCCACTGAATTCGCTGATTTCCCCTGGAATAGTTATGCAGTTTTAGTCCAATACATGTGCAACCAATTTCGATTATTTTATTAAGTACTCCGCCGATTTTCTTTGGAGTAATTCATGTGGAGTACATATATCTATCCTAATCCAAATCTCACTAAAATATTGCTTTGAGTTTGATCTATCTATGTTGCTTCAATTTCCATTTTTGCTGAAGGATAAGTTGGGTATTTAATGTAATTAGTAAGGAAATATTTTATCTTTTAATTACAATATTGTTTAATTATTTTTGTTTAGGGAAATATTTCCATTAAACCGACTAATTATTAGACCAATCATGAAAATCCTTGTTTCAGTAATTTTTTAGGGTTAAATTATAATTATTTATATACTGCGATATATTTTAAAAGTTTTTAAAAAGTTATAGGAATCTCGTTGCAATAAATTAAAATATATATCAAATTACTTCATTAGTTACATCAATTATAAAATAACCCCATCCAATAATTAGTTAGTCTAAAACAAGAATTTGTGTTTTTTTATTATTTAAAATTTAATAAAGTACTACTGCATATAATTGGGAAGTCCATATAAAAATTATTATAATAAGAAATATAATGTAAAAATAAAATGAACCCCATTTAGATTTTTATGAAAAGAATTAAGCTAGTGTAAATTTTGATTATAACTAGAGTTCGGTTTAAAATATTAAAAACATATCTTTAACTTCTTTTATAATTTTGAAATATAAACATATTGACATCTATATATGTATTATTATAATCACTTCTATCATATAAGTAAAATTCTTAACTATACTAACAAAAATATAGCACAATTAAACTAATTCTATGAAGCTTTTAATTTTTAATTTTTTAATGTTATTGTGCCCCCTCTAAGAATTCATTTTGGACCCGCCACTGCAACAAACCTCGATCTTCATGAATGCAAAAAACATTTGAAAACTGATTGCCATTTGGTGTGTAATTATTATGTGGCTGGTTTTCTTCTTCCTACAAAGGTTTCCACTAGAGTTCAGGTGGCAGATATCTTCCCCAATGTTGCATGGTCCTGTCTTTTGTGATTTGTTCAAGCTTGGTTTTCGCTTCATCACAATAGTCCAGCTTTAGGAAAGACTAAAGCAATATAACAGCATCGTGGCAGAAGAGGCTTAACAAAAGTTTTTTAAATGAATTACCACATGGCACTAGCTCATAGTTATTTTCTCTTTTGTAATGCAATATAAATTCTAAGTTTTCCATGGATTTGGTGTAAACTTGGAATACTAATGAATGAAAAAAATCATTTTCTCTCTCTTATTCATATTCTGAACTTTCACCTTCTGAATTTCATTGAACAATAATGATAAACATAGTGAAAATTCATAGTGAATTCACATAGTGATTGATATGGCATTTGTGGAAAGACAAACATACCCATGATCAGTTGTACCTTTTAAGGGATGTGATTAGTGATTTGGTAGTTTGTTGACTTCCAAATCATTCACTATTCTATTCACTATCAATTGTTGAATTCCATGTCATTCACTATTCTATTCAAGGAAGAGTGATGATAGGGAGAGTGATGATACGACGTCGCTATTTTATTTCTTCATCAGCCCATCATTCGCAGAATGAGGTATGACACATATCTAGGGTTTATTTTCGACAGTATTATTACACAATTTTGTTAGATTTTTCAGATTTGGTATGTTCTTTGTTTTTTTGAGTGTTGGATAAACATCATTTAGAGTGTTTTGAGTTTCTATGTGCGTTTTTCTGTGATGTGATTTTGAATTGTCCTCTTGTTGTTACAACATAGTTGTTAATTGTTCGTCTTGAATTACGAGCTGCATTCGTTTACTTTTATGTTGCAGCCGTTATTATCCAACGTGTACATGTTAGTTGTACTATGAATGAAGTTTTTTCTTCTTATTTTTTTGTTGATTGTTTGCTTTGAATTTCGACCTGCATGTGTTTACTTATATGTTGCAACTGTTAGTATTCAATGTGTACTTGTTAGTTGTACTGTCTATGACTTTTTGTTTTCATTTGTTGTTAATTGTATGTATTGAATAATGAGTTACATATGTTTACTTATATGTTGCATGTGTTAGTATCTTGTGTGTACTTGTTAGTTGTGTTGTGTATGACTTTTTCATATTAAAAAATGTTGTTGGTTGTTCATTTTGAATTAGGAATTGCACTTGTTTACTTATACATTGCATCTGTTAGAATCCAATATGTACTTGTTAGTTTTATTGTGTTTACCTTTTATTTTCATTGCTGATTATTGTTCGTTTTGAATTAGAAATTGTACCTGTTTGCTTATATGCTGCAACTGTTAACATCCAAAGTGTATGACTTTTTGTAGGAGTTGGATCTAAACTTTTTTTGGTTTTAACTTTTAAGGAATCAGATAACATTGAACATTGGACTCCAAAAAATGTTCTGACACGAGAAGGATTCAGATGAAGATGACACTGAACTTGAAGATTCGAAGATGATTCCCTTTTGAAGATTAATAATTGATTCATTGTATTAGAAACTTCTAGTTAATCTAGATAGGAATAATGTTGTAATTATAAAATCCCTAATACAATATTTTTGTCACGAGCACTTGTAGTATTTATCATGTATCTTGCCCTTTTTTAGAGTGTTGAGAGTCCCTGTCGTGTATGAAACCGACAACATTTGCATGATTTTTATACAAAGTATGCAATGCTTTTACACGTATTGGTTTCATGTCGTCGCTTTTACATGTGTTGCTTTCATGTTGACAAGACTTTTAGTGGTACCTCTTTAATTGAAATCAAGAAAAAAATGATCTTATGTTTGAAAACAAGTTGAGCTTTTAATGTAATCAGTACACATTGTAAGGTATTAAATGCAGTTCATATAATTTTTTTAAAAAATTACAAAATTATGTAACCTCTTTTCTGTATACTGTAAGAAATACTAGTTGTAGACTAACATATGCATCTTTTAATAAAACGGAAACGATTCATAAGGTAACTTATGCACTACCTCCTGAGAAAGTTTTGGTATTCGTAAAAGGAATTGACACATTTAGATAGGGTGCGTGTTTTTGTTTGAACGGGACATGTTGTAAAGTAATCAATGTATAGTTAATATGACAATTTTAAATTGTCAAATTTTATCTTAAATTATACATGATCTCCTGGAAATATTTCATAATTCATATTCATTATTTTTAAAACAAGTGCATGTTTTAATACAAACGATACGTATTGTAAGGTAACATGTGCATAATATATAGAGAAATTTTCAGCAGCATTTACTCCCTCTGTCCCACCTCAAATTTCATAGAATCTTTTTCACGGTTATCAAGAAATATGTTTGACCGTTAGTATGTTTAACTAGGTATAATAATGACAAATAAAAATTTGATATTTAGAAACTAATTGTTACGATGAATCAAACCATATCATATATGATAATATTATTATTTATATATCTATTAAAATATGTGGTCAAAGTTGGGCACTGAATAGTGACATAAAGTGAAGTGGGAAGTTTGAGCTGGGACAGAGGGAATATTTCATTTTTCAAATATTTTCCACATGTTTTTCACATGTTCATAGCAACAGAATTCATACATTCAGAAGTTTCAACAACAATTTCATTTACATCGAAGGCAATTCAATGACATAAACTCATTCAGATGTGAAAAGATCATATCTTTGGCACTATTAGGCAAAATTTCATCCTCTTGAAACTAAATTTCATTCATTTAAAATTGAAATTCGTTGATGTAGATCTTGTTGCAGGGCGAAGAGGTCACCGCAATTTCGCCGAACACTAATCCATCGTTTGAAGAGCTCATCGGGAAAAAAAATAAATTGATCGGAGAGGGATTTAGTCGGTTGGGAGAAGTTATATTCGCAGAGAATGGAGATTGAAGTTTGGGAAGCAGATTGAAATTCGGGAATGAAGATTGAAGGAAGAAGAATGAAGAAGTTGCAGAGAATGGGGCTGCACATCTCATTTGGGGAAGAATGGTTTAGTATGGGTTAATTATTATAACCCGATATTTGCAATGGATCAACCCTCAAAATTTGTTTTAATTTCGTTAATTGCAAATTGGTCTCTGGCATGTCCATAAGGTTATGGACAATCCGCCTATCAGGAGACCCACTCTATGTCAAAATAGGATCAAGGTGAGGGTACAAGAAAAAAACCCCAGTTTTTATAACATTTAAAATTAGGAGTGACAACCTTTTTGGTTCTTTTGCCATTTTTTTCTTTACCATTTAGTAGGTCTTTCATTTCATTGCGGCCGTTGTGTTGCTGAATAATCACAGCTAATGCTTGGAGCTCTCTCTGATGGTTATAAAGAGGCTACCTTTTGTAATTGGGTTAGTTCATCTACTTCCATTTTTCTTTAAGAACATGAAGATTAGATAGCTTCTGAATGTAGAACAAGTTTTAACAAGTCCCTATATTCCAATCTCCAACTATAACCATCACAAGAAGTCTCAAGTAATTTAAGAACATGAAAATTAGATAGCTTCTTTCCGATCTCTGACACAACGTTCCATGGTGTTTCAGCATGATATAGACTCAAGCTCATCACATTATCCATCTTAGATAATAAGCTGCAATCTATTAACTGATCTCATACTATGAAATTTGAGTGATTCCAACTGCGTTAACAGAGATCCAACCACCGGTAACAATTTCAAGATTCCGTTGTCTATTTTGGATATTCTACAACTAAACTTTCTAAGATTGGGAAAATTCTGTAAAAAAAATGGTTGTTGTACCTTCATTTTCATCAAGAAAGATTGAACCAAGGGTCTCAATATTACTACATTCTCCTCCAAACAAATTACTACAATTTCTTCCATAAGAGCTTTCCAAATCAAGATGTGGACTCGATATATGAACATGTCTTAAACTTTTAATATTCCACAAAGATCTAGGCAACATAATAACTCTTTCATAACATACTAAGTTCTTACTAATGATGGAAATTCTTAACTACCACAACTTAATTAGTTGTTTTAAAATAGTAGTTTTTAGTTCATATTTTTTAAGGGTTTCTTAGACGGTGGTTCAATCTCCGTTGTCTACTTTAGTGCACTCAATTGTCAACCTCCATTTTTCCCCACACCATTACCCAAAGACACTGGTTTCGGCAAAAATAAATAGACAAAGTCTTGTATAACACCGTCTCATAGCGAGGCCAAAGATTAATGTGCAATATAATGAAGTTTAAGTAGAGATGGGGATCCAAATATAATTGAAGAAAGTTTGGGAGAGTAAGGAGGGTTATGGGTGCAAATACCATTTTTTGGTTGTGCTGGACCTAAATAATTGAAGAATCAATGATTTTGAGTCATAAAAATCTCGCGGGTCAAGAATCCGGGTCGAAGAAATTCGTGGATAAATTTTTCCTCATTTCTGTGCAATGAGCGGGTGTTTACTACCATAATTGATATTTCATTTTCAGTACTTGATGTTTTAACTAAATCTTGTGATGTTTTTTCAGATAAATTTTTCCACTAAAATCATGCATTTCAAAGTGATTTTTTTAAATCTTTTATGGTAAATCTTATGTTTGTAAGTTAAATTTTTGACACATTATACATGTTGATACTAGTTAGTGATATTTTATTATCTTAAATTTTTATACTCCCTCCGGTCTACTAACATTGGCTCCCTTTCTTTCTTTTTTTTTTGTTTTTTTAACAATTGCCCATTCCCTTTTTTGGCAAAGTTTGGTTATTTTCATCCACTCAATTTACTTTTTGCTCTTCCAATACAATCTCCACAACTCATTTTACTTTTCATAAAAAAAATGTGTCATTTTTAGGAGTCAATGTTAGAAAACCAGAGGGAATATATAATTTATAGAGAAATGCGCTCTTTTAACCCTATGTTTTGGTTGAAAGTGCTAATATAACCTTGTAAAATTTGAAATTGCAAATCTCACCCTTTGAATCCAATGCCATGGAAATCCGATCTATAAAGATATGATTTAACTGATCCACCTACGTGCCAGATTCAAAAACCAAATCATCTTCAACTTCTGAATATAATCAATCTGTGCACTGGACATTATGCCGACTTCAGCTTTAGCTTCACTTGATGTTCCAACATGAAATAGTTCACAAATACCAATCTTAAATATAAGTCAAACTATTTTAGACTTTACCGAATCATATGAACATCTACTCGCCCATACAAAAATGAAATTTTTTGAACCTCAGTTGGATAACCAATTGCGGTATTGTTACTATTTATTGTTTTTCCCAATTCATATGAACTAATGATGGATCATGGCTAACCATAGCCCAGTGTGGGTAGGGCAACCGTACTGGGGCCAAAATTGGGATGGGACCAAAAATTTTAAACTTTTATGCACTGCACTTAAGTTAGAAAGGGTCCAAAGATGAAAGGACAAATTTAAGAAAAAAATGAAAAGTATTTAAGCTGGGAAGAAGGCACAAAACTTTGCAAACTTTTATAAAATGGAAAAATAGTGTGTTAACTAATCTAGTACTCTAGGCCCAAATTTTAAAAAATTCTAAAACTGCATTGTAAGGAAGATTTATTTGGGCCGAATTCCACTTGCCTTTGTTGTCCCCTTCCTAGTGTGTGAAAGATTGTTGAAGCAGATGTTACTCATTTCTAGTAGCATTTTGTTGATGCTCAGTTAGATCTTTGTGAGCCTGAATTGTTATCCTTTGTGCTTCCGAGTTTCTAGGTGTTTGTTTAGTACCTTTTTGATCTTTTAGGTTACTTGGTGTTTGTTAAGTCACTTCTTGTTCAAGCTCAGCATCAATACCAAGATCAGTTAGAGCTAATTTAGGAAATCCGTTGTTCCTAATACTGAGCCTCCCCATAGGTTTCACATGATCTCCCTAATACTGAGCCTCTCCATAGGTTTCATCCCGAGCTTACATTCGTGTTGGGAATGTCCTGTTTTAGAGCACTTCAAACAGTAACTAGGATGATCCTCATAAGCTATTAATAGTGTACCTTCCGCTCTCAGTTTTAGAACCTAAAAGAATTATGTTGAGGAAATGATTTGTAAGATTCATCTCAATACATAATCTAATGGTAGAGGGTCTGGTCATGTTCATTGTGGGTCAGCGAAAACCAATTCACCTAATATGTTAGCTATATAGGGGATTGATTTGAGGTGGAGGAAATAAGATGGGGGAGTTTGATTGTTACCCAAATTGGCACTATCGGAGGCTCCTCGTTGACATTGAAGTTCCTTGTCCACTTCAGTACCTTCATTAGTTTCCCTGCAATGTTCCATTTGTGTTTTATCTAGCAGCGTTGCGTATTCTATTCTACATCAAATCTGATGAAGATGTGGCGGTGGTCCAAGGCTATAAGTGTCGGATCACTTTTGAAACTAATTTTCTTTAATTGTTGCTGGATGAATTCCAAGGTAAGTCTGCCCTTTGAGAACTTGCCAATGAGGTGTTACTTGAATGGTTTTGAGAGCTAATCAATATCTTTATCATTGAAGATAACCGCAATTTCTCCTTTGAATTTGGTTGTTGGTTGAAGGTGGAGCTGGGTTTTGAGGAGTTGGGACTTGTATGATTGGAAGTTTATGTTTTCGGCCATCTGGGCGTATAAGGGTGGGCTCTCATCGAGAGGCAGAGCCGCCATGTGGAGAGAATTTAAATTGTCTTGCTTTACTTGTGGTGATTTTTAAGTTACGGGTGTTCATTGCTGCAGAATTTTGGCAGTTTAATAACCGTTAGTGGTGGTTGGGGGAAGAGAAAATAAGTAATATACATATACTAGTTAATACCCGTACCGATGCACGAATTATAAATAAATATTTAAAAATATAATATAATTTATAATTTAAATATGTAATAAATTATTCTCATATGTATATGAAAATTACACATGCTACAAAATTTCTG
>JAULKM010101378.1:0-25967 GCA_032355605.1 Rubia tinctorum | reverse complement strand
TTTCCTCAAGTATGAAAATAAATGGAAGGAGGATTGAGTAATAGCTGGCATAGTTTTGATATCCACTCCGGGTAACTAGTACGTCGACCGAGTATAGGTTTCTTCTTTATTCTTTCCCCTTTCAGGTGCAACCAAGGGGCAATGCCAGTTTCATAATTTCTTTATAGGGAACCATTCTTGGGGACGGTGGTGGACCTCTATGGTGCAAATTTTGTTTCTTGCCCTGTGAATGTCCGAGTACTCATAATTGCAGCCTGAAATGGTGCAAGCCACATTACTAGTGTCAGTTTAGGCCATTTATAAGATCTGGAGAGGGATTTGGATCCTTAGCTCTTGGTTTGGTTTATTAGTTTGAGAAGATGACAAAATTGGTGCCTACTTTTGTATGAAATTAGATTTCATTCCAACTTTTACAAAATATTATTAAAACGTTTCTAATTTTTAGTCGATTGTTCCAATTTAGTTTAAAATGCTCATGTGAACAGACAATAATAAAAATTACTTCCTCCGCCCATAATATTTTTAATGGTTTTCAGTTGTCATGTTTGATCGTCAATATATCTAATTACATATAACAATTTTACATAAAAATATTTAGAAAATAGATTTTAAAAAGAATTTAACAATTTTTAACGTGATGTTTTTACTATATGTATTGATTCATATTTGGGGTAAAAGTTTATAAAATTTGATTTGGAAAAGACAATTTTGTTATTTATTATGGACAACGTCTTGTGTGAGACTGTCTCACAGCAAAACCAAGGATTAATGTGCAATATGATGAAGTTTAATTAGAGATGGAGTTTCAAATATAATTTAGGAAAATTTGGGAAAGGAATGAGGGATGTGGATGCAAATACCACTTTTTGGAGGTGCTAGGCATAAATAATTAGGGAATTAATGATTTTGGGTCATAAGAATCTCGCGGGTCAAGAATCTAGGTCGTAGAAATTCGCGAATCAATTTTTTCCCTCAATTCCGCGCAATGCACATGTTTTTTGTATCAGACTTGATGTTTCATTTTCATTGCTTAATGATTCAAACAAACCTTGCGATGTTTTTTTAGAATTTATTTTTCACTAAAATCATGTGTTTTAAAGTTCAATTTCGATCTTTTAATTGTAAATCTTGTGTTTGCATGTGGATTTTTTTACACTTTTATGCATTTTGACACTAATTAGTGATATTTTTTATTATCTTTAATTTTAATTTATAATTTATAATTTATACTTTCATTTTGATTGATGTATTTGTTTTTCAATGCATCCTTTTAAAATTTGATACTGATGTTTTTAAAAATATTAATTTAGTGTATCATTTGATGTTTCAACGGTGCGAATAAGATTTTTTAAATTTTAATACTAATTTTTATTTTTTGCGATATCAGTATCACATTTTGATGCACACTTTGATATTTTAAAATTCACGTTGATTTTTATAGATGTTTATCTATATTAATTATATTTTTTTAGTTTGTTTTATTTGATGTTTGATGTGTGTTTTTAGTGTTTTCGTTTGATGTTTAATTATTTAATTTGTTGTATATTTTTAATATCTATACCTATAATAAAAGCGCGAATCGTTTCAGAAGGAGACAGTTTAGGTACAGTAGCCTTCCCTTCTACATTCAACCCCTCTTTCATCCTACCTGTTTCATCCTCATGCTTCTCTGCAATTGGCAATTTCCCCGATCGGCTATTGCATGTGCTTAGCAGGTTCTCGGTTGCCGGTTAACTTCTCAATTCCACATCTCTTCACCTCTTCACCCGCAACTTCATCTAAGGTCATTCGCCTCTTTATTTGCTTTCCTATAGGCGGTAGACGGTAGTTTCAAATTTTTGGTGTTCATTTGCGGCTTTACCTTGCTCCCTCCAATCACGATTATTCTCTATTTCTTTTTTATTAGAAGTTTGTATTTCAACCTCCTAGCTTTTCATTTTGTTGGTTTTGCTTCATATTGTTGTTGTGGTGTTTAGTTCAGGATTTTCACATTGGAGCCACTTGAGTTTATGTTGTAATGGTGTTTAGTTTGTTGTCGTTCTCAGGATTTTCACATTGGAAACACTCGAGTTTATATATGCATTATATGTGTTTGATTTAATGTCTAAACTAATTCCTCTTTAACATGACCTAATTTTCCATTTTTATGTTTTTGTTGTTTCTTCTAAACTGGAATTTTGTTCATTTAAAATGCACCGGCAATAAGGTAAAGTTGCATACATTCTTGATTAAATCTTATGATGAAAATGCTAATAGAACCAGTACCAGCTTAGTTCTGAATGAAATGCTGAGTTAATTTTGGTGACCTGTTATTCCATGGTGGAGCAGCAGGAGGAAGGAGGACAACCCCACTAAAGAAGACAATCGGTTCGACATCGTTTTGTGCTTCAGCTATACGTAGTAGATGAAATGAAGAGCTCTCGATTTTCTCTGTGATTACTATTCCTACACATCGTCTTCATCGCCTTTCCCTGAGGTACTTCAACTGTCATTTGTATTACCATTTTTTGCTACAAATGTCTTTTTCAGTTACTTAATTATGTTAATTTGAATGAAGATTGCTAAATTATGACTTTTTTTTTAAATGGACGGTACATAGACTCTTTTGTATTGTGCTAGGTTGTATCTTAAAATTTCAGATATTAGAGTGATCAGTTTGATTATGATTAGATGTTCTTTCTTGTAGTTTAAGATCTTATCGAGTTTCATTATTAGTACATATAGTTCTGTGATGATGTTTCTATGCTGCTTCTCTGCTCTATGATTGTGAATTGCTGTGTAAAATGTATTTGTTCCTTGAATTGGTTCTTTCTTTTTGTTATTAAAATGTATTTGTTCCTTGAAATTTGTTATAGTCGTGTAAAATGTATAATGTATCATTGAATTTTCAACACTCTTGGAATAGACATAATTGTTACTTTATTTGAGGATATTGTTTGAGGATATTAATGAACCTAACCAACTCAACAATCAATGAGATCTGTATAATCGTGCAAACCATAAATATATTCTTCAACTTTTCCTAATCCCGTCATATTAATGCAGACTATGCAGTATTCCACAATTGTATAATATATAGAGTATTTATAAAATCATTTCAGCATCTTCTTCTTCCATTGAAACACCAATCAAAGAAACCATGGCTTTCATGCAAACACCTCAATTGATTCATCCTTAAACAGAAACCATGGCTCTGCCGCTACTGGTATCAGGGACGGAGCCAGAATATTTAATTTGGTGGGTCATAATTTAATTTGGTGCCTCTATCTTAGAAATTTGTGCTAAAATTTTGAAAATTTAAGTGTGCAATGGGTCTAAATTTTCAAAAAAAATCCTAGGGCATTAATAAAAAATAATATATTAATTAACTAAAAAAATTAAAAATCTTTGTTTTTTTAAAAAAAAAGGTAGGGCAATTGCCCTACCTTGCACCTTAATGGCTCCGCCACTGACTGGTATCCACTTATATTCTCTGCATAACTACTGCTATGTGTTGCTCCTGGGTAGGGGTGTTCAAATTGCCCAACCCGACCCGTTTTGACCCGCCTCATATGGGTTGGATTGGATCAATGTTCCATTTGGGTCGATGTGAGTCGGGTCAGATTTTAACCCAATCGACATGTTTTGACCCATTTGCAATTTTATCCAATTTTCTTTAAAAAAATATTTTAAAAAATTAGTTTAATACAACATACCCACCAATAATTTAATTCATAAACAAGTTCAACATTCTTAATTTTTTTTATAAAACTAAAAATAATTTTTCAAACTACTTTAATTATAAATAATATTTTTTTAATATATGAAATATATATTCATAATAATTTTAGTAAAATTATATTTTTTAAATGAAATGTCAAAAGTATTCTAACTACATAAAATGGAAATAATTGTATTCTTCTTTATTAAGTGATTAATATATAATTAAATATAATATAATATTCTTATTTTAAATTATGTAAAATAAATCTTAATTTTATTTATTATTTAAATATTATTACATTTAAAAATTATTTATTTTATTTAAATAAATTAACTATTTTTTATATGATTTTGGTGGATTTGGATTGATTTGGGTCGACCCATGACCCAGTCTGACCCGACGCTAAACTGTGGGAATTTTGACCCGACCCGATTCATTTGTTCC
Source organism: Rubia tinctorum (assembly GCA_032355605.1). Lineage (NCBI taxonomy): Eukaryota > Viridiplantae > Streptophyta > Magnoliopsida > Gentianales > Rubiaceae > Rubia > Rubia tinctorum. The sequence goes on along the minus strand of JAULKM010101378.1, from coordinate 21,820 downwards.
AAAATTTTAAGTTAATTTGGGCCGGTACAGCCGACCTACCCCGACCCGACCCACGAACACCCCTACTCGTGGGTTGGATCCTCCATCCCGACCACAAGCACGACCAAACAGCTTTTCAACGGTTTCAGGGTCAACCCGGATCCGACAGTATCTACTTTCCAACCCATATTAGTTGATTACACTGGATTAGTGTCTGCAATTTGTGCAGTTAAGCCCGGATCTATGGCGACAATAAAAAGTGAGTGCTCCAGTAGCCGAATGTGTAAGTTGCTGCTTAATTTACAGAGTTCTTCTTGCCTCCATGTTTTGGATATGTCCTCTTCAATGAATCAAAGACTTTTCTTAAACCCATTTTCTTCATCCATTTGGTACTGCTACCGTAAACTCACTAGCCCTCTAATATATGTAAATATAAATCATTGTTGGATTATCAATCTGACCACGAGTTAGGAATAAAGAGTGTTGTGAAAGTAACCATTTGAAGGGGTGGGGGTTCAAGTATCAATTGTAAACTACTAACATGCAAACAAGAAATTAAACTATATTAACTAACACTCAGGGGTATTTGCATAACATGATCAATAATTGGATCTTATACTCGATTCATTCACATATAAGAATATAAGCCTATCTTATGCCAATGTCACATAGTGTGGAGATAGCCAGATATTTCCCTCGTCTGCCACGAAAGGTACTACCACCAGTACATGTTTATCCTAGCGTCTCCGTAATTAGGGATACGCTCTAATCCAGTGACTCTGCGGACCACCACCATCCCTTACTCTCAATACTAATGCCCCCCACTCGGAGGAACAAAGACCGCCTAAAAGAACTTTGCCTCACGTAGGTCGCAACCATTAGATAAGAAATTAATGGCATTACATCCGGGACTCTCCACTGTGGATATCAACCCCTAGGCCGAGAGAGGCAAAGGTAATTGAGATCTTATGAAGATTCTAAGGTTTGCAAGGCTTTGTGATTTCTCCAAGCCAGCATAACCCTAGTTGCTACAAACAATCATGCTCAATCTATCGAGATAAGCCAAGGGTTTCCCCTTGTAGGGATTTACCGAATTGACCACCCAACATACGATTCCCCTGCGATGACTATCCAATTAGAATTATGGTTTAAAACATAAAATATATTTCATCAAAGTGACATGAATGCACTCATCTCACAAGTGTTCTTGAACCTACTCCACAATCTTAGCACTCCCGAGATAGCAATGATATTTAACATGATAATATGCTAGCATACATGTATATATACATCATAATAATGGCATAGCATAAATCTTCAAATATGAAAAATCACACATCAAGCACAAAAATTCATAGGAATTAAAATATGAGAATCTAAATCTCAAAAATCCAAAAATCTAATCGTGAATACAAATAACCCCAAGTTTGATTAACTAATCCCTAGACATTGAATCTAAGTATTTCATTGGATTCAATTCCATTTGGGAAAAAAGGAAAATAAAAGATGAAAAGAAAAGAAAAGAAAAGAAAAGAAAACAGAAGGAAACGAGAAGAGGAACTCTAGAGAGAGAGAGAACTCTCCTCTTCCTTCTACCTAAAGAAAGAAATAAAATCGACAGTATGCCTACTTGGTTCACCCTTTCAGACCAAAGGCTTTTACATATAAAAGTAGGGAATTTGACCCAAAAATAGGCCAAAAATATGCCAAAACCCCTAGCAGGGCCCCCTCGTGCCGAGCCATGGCGCTGATCCCCCCTCGGGTCGGCTCAGTACATGTCAACATGCACGGGCCATCATCTGGAACCTTATTTTGCCCAATATCTCGATGCCCCCCGTGTTATTCTTCATATCCCATATGATAGTCTTGGAATTTGTGACTTTATACGGCGCAAGCCCTATAAAATGGAATGTCCCACTCCAATGCATAGCTATGTTTTGAGTGAAAAGTGACTTGGAGTGGCACGACCAGCCGAAATGGGGAATCACCCGTACCGTAATCTGACACGGTCTGTGAAAGTTGAGTTGTGTCAAGTCTTCCCGGCACGGGCCGTGCCAGCTTATACGGGTCGTACTAGCCTTTGGTTCGTGCCAAGCTAGTGCGGTCAAAGCCGGCTGCTGCAGGTTTGTTGCCAATCATTTTTGCTCTGCTACGGATGAATCGTTGGTCCTATTTGAGAGTTCTTGTAGTCGATTTGATAGCACTCGAGAGAATGAATTCCATGGTGTAGTATTCAAGTGATGATTCTTCTTAGATATTTCCTCGAACTTTGTGCAACTCCTAGACAACTCTTCCACTTTGGACTTAGCCGTCGTGAACTCCGAATCCGCCTTCTTTGGTCCTTATTCCATCGACTACCACTAGTTTAGGTTCTTAGCCTTGTAGTCTACTACCAATCTTGTTAGTGGCCTTCAAATCTACTACAACAACTTAAGATTCATGGCCTTCTACAAAATATAATAAAACGAATAAGTACTCCCGAGCCACCTAATGATGAGATCAAAAGGGAAGATCTGGACGTCTGTGAATACAAAACATCCATTAGTTCTAATTAAGTCCACAAAATATGTAATTTACATAAGAAAATCAATAATGGTCGTCTAAACCATTTGTCGTGAAAACCTAACTAAAACTAGGAATCAACCAAACAACATATGATAATTAATGTGTTAAATGCATTGGTTAACGCATGTTATATGGTGCACATCAATCCCCCCACATTTAAACCCTTACTCGTCCTCGAGTAAACACAAGAAACGATCCAAGTGAAATGTAGGGCATATTCATTTGGAACCAAAGGTCTCTTTTGGCTTCGTATCACCGCCTTTACTGTTTTTGCTGGATAAGCTATTAATGGCATCTACAATTCTATGGTAAGCTTTTTCACTGGGTTCAAGGGCTCAGAGGAGTTCCTAGCTCCTCTCTTTTCTCTACTTACTTTTTTACCACCCATGAATAGTGGTGTCGATGTGGGTCGGCCAACTCTTAGCGGAGTACTTCTCCTGACTTCAGGATGAACCATGCTTTTGGGGATTTCACCAGCACCATTAGACATAATTTTTACATCTCCAAAGGCTGATAATTTTCTCGGTTTGACTCCTGATTCTGTTCCTTATCTGTAGCTCTAGAATTTTGTTTCCCAACATCAAGATTGCTAGGCTTAACCACATTAGTGAGGATACTAAGTCCAGTCGTGGGTATCTGCACAACTTTCTCAAGTTCAATGCTACTATATCCTGAGTTATCCTTCATTTACCAAATCATACACATGTTCCTATCCCCATAAACCTGTTTGTCTCTTTCAGCATGAAATCATCACAAACCTCCTCAGCATGTGTATCTTGAATGCACTGGTTACAGAACGGTTTATTAGCTCTCCTGGCCTTGAGTTCAAGCATCGCCTTCTCCCCATCTTTAAAGAATTCATCGCGTACCTCAATAAGGTGAGCGTTCTCCCCAAAATTTGGGCACCATGGTTTGCAATAGTCATATATGACCCTCTGTATATGAATTTCACCATCAGGCTTTCTGAAGGTCACATTTTCCCGTAACTTTTAGAACTATCGACCAGTACTAGAATCCTGGCATAGTACCCCACAATATCACAAGCAGCATTGTCGATAAATATAGGTTAACCTAGGACAGATGAAATCTTCTCTAGTTCTTTTTTATGCCAGCAACTCTTTGGTAAATGTTCCATACGTACCCAAACTGCCTTCTTAGACATGATATTCATATCATACTCAACAATTTCAGGAATACTGGTAATGAACAACTTCTTCCCATTAAGAAAATGGTTTAAGGCATTGAAAACCTTTTCCTTGTCCTCTGTAAAATTTAATTTGAACCTCAGATAACCATTACTCAAATTCTGAACAAGAAAGGAAGTCGTTTTGAACCTTATTTTTCCACGAGCAGGTTGTGAATTGCATACATTCCCGGGAAGAATCATGGAACCACCCCAATAAAACCATATAATTACTTGAATTTCTCCTTGTTGATTTCATTTACATCAAGAAAAAATTCTACTTCGGGATCATTAACCTGCTATGTTCCCCAATTTGTCTTCTCGGTAACAATCTCTGTATCATTCCAAGCCCTTTTTTTCAAGCAGAGGTTTATTCCACTCAACTGGTTTAACAGATAGATGAACCTGGCTATCTAAACCCTCAGACTGGTCATGGACTTTCTCCTTGCCTTTCTTATTATTTTGGCCATTGGGTGCTTTAGAGCTTTCACCAGTTTCAACCATTAGGAATTAACAAACATGTAGGCAACAAAAAAAGCATAAATTTTAACTAACGCATCGGAATACACAAGAATTTACTAATGATGTGGTATTCCAATCAAGTAAAATGTTCACTGTTCACCGTAGGATATTTTCTCCTGCAAGACAAATCCCGTAAGTAACTTCGGGGAAAATACTTTGATGATTAAGTTAGTATCTTCCTTATAGAATTAGAATTTCCCACTTTAGTCACACTTACCTTCTTCATTGCTCATCTCCTTGTATTTATAGATGACTGCGATCGTGGTTCCATATTATTAGTGTCTGAGATCATGGGTTGCGTCATGGTTTCTACAATCTTGGTTCGTGGCTAAACCTCCAAACGTGGTCCCGCCTTTATCGGTTCGTGGCCGAGTCTTTCAGATAGGGCTCCACCTTTATCGGTTCTGCGATCGTGGTAATGTGAACATTGGGCTTCGCGGTCGAGTATTGGATTGGGCCTAAAGGCCAGCAACCTCCGGATTATAGGCTAGGTATACACCATATGCCCTCCTAGCCATAAATACTAGTAAATACGAAGTGATGAATTTTTATTGTTGTATTATATTCGCGAACTCTTGAAGCTGTAATAACATGTTTGCCTTCAATATAACCAATAATGTCTTCGTGAAGTGTTGCTTGCTTCTTGGCTACTAATGCAATGCTGCTTGTTTTTCGATTTTGAAATTTTAATTTCAAATTAAAATTTTCTCCTTATCAGCTATATTTGTAACTAACTTAGCCATTTGAGATTTTACCTCATCGGATCGAGATTTCCTTCTCCTTATTCGCTGTATTGTTCCCAAATTCTCTCTTGTCGTTGTGTTTTCCCCTTTATAAATACTTAGATTTTGTGATTTAATTCTATCAATATTATGTGTATTGTGTGTGCCTATATTCCAGCAGTTTCTCGTATTCCTAAAAAAGGTAGGTCACTTTTAACAGATATCAATGATTAATTTTCTTTTCTAATTTAACTTCTCTTACCTTTTTAGTTTCTTAACTTAAATTTCCTAACCCACTTGTATTTTTCATCTTCTTCTTCTCTCTTTATTTGCTCCAGTTCCTCGTCGCTTCTTATCAAATTGTACATTTTCTTTTTCCTAGTCTTCTTTCTCTGAAGGGCGATACTTAAACATATGTGTATGTGCATCGTCTCTGTACAGTAGCTTTGTTTTTTAACATATTCTCCACTTGGTTTTCTTTTTCTCTGATTTTCTCCGGTGTGTGCTTCGTGTTTCTTCCTCAATTTCTTGCTGGAATATAACATTTTGTCTTATATTCCTCTGGATCTTAGGAGTTCTCACTGCTTCAATGTATGCTTCTAATATTGCTGAACCTTTAGTAAGAGACGTTCCCGTTGATAATGTCGATTCCAGGGAAGACTCCGACCATCCTACTAGTTCTTCTGTCAGTAGTAGTATTCTTTCTGATTACTACTTAGAAAACCTTAAGGATAATTATCCCTTTTTATCTTCGTAAGAAATTAGGGGCCCGGGGCTTCTGAAAGGGTTTGAACCCCTCCCTCTGGATTTATCTCCTAATTTTTTTAGATTATCTTAAGTTTGGACTAGTTTTTCCCTTACATCAGCATATCCTAGACTTACTCTCTTAATTTCGAGTTGCGTCATCCTAACTTTATCCTAAGCTGTTTCTATTTTTGTTGTCGTCTACCATGTGTGCGAAGCGGCTCAAGTTCCTTTTTCCAATAACCAATTCTCTAGCCTTTAACAGCTTTGAAATGTTAAAAACTCATCTGATTAGTTCACCCTTTACCCAATCATTCCAACAGTTGAGTTTGTTAGTGGATTCCTTAATAACTGTAGGGTGTGGCATAAAAAGTTTTTCTTTCTAAAACCTGGTAATGGGAATCAACAACCTTTTCCAGTTTGGAACTCTAACTTACCTAAATCAAAACTTCCTAAGGCTGGGCCTTGCCTTAATTCTGAGTTCGAGGTTGTATTGAAACTCAGCGAACATTCGAGGTTTCTTCGCAATGCTGATACTGTGAACGGAGGTTTTTTCGTGTCACTATTATTTTTCTTGTCCTATTTATTTATCTCTTATTGGTCTTATTGCCTTGTTGTCTCTTTGTGATCGTTTGACTTTCTTGGTCAAATTGCATATATTGATTTGACCAAGAACCTCGTTGATAAAAACAATTCCGATGATGAAGACGAACAGCCTGAAGATATGGATGTTGAAACCCATGAAAACATTTCCTCTATTGTCTCTTCACACAAAGTGACCGAAGCTGGCTCCCAACTACAAATTTCCTAGGCTACTACTAAAGAAGGTAGGGAGATTGCTACCCATAATACTCATGACACTTCTCGTAGAAGAAAAAACAAGGATCGAATGGGTGAAACCTCCAAAACTTTGGAGTCACCTCAGAAAAAGGGGGCATCAATTATTCCCACTCCAAGCCCCCACCACGAAGCCGTAATTTGATGGTGGAAGTAACTATTCTTGCTACCCTTTCCGAACAGTCTCCCATGAGGCAATGTCTGTGGTATGTTTTTCAAGAACTTATGTGTCTTTTAATTTTGTATTTCCTTATTATGATATCTAACCACCATTCTTATTTGCATACTTTTAAAAATCAGGTTGGTGAGAGTTTACAGCTCGTTAGGCAACGAATTTCCAATTTTGTTAAAGGGGACGGTTCGCTCCTGAAAACATGGCAGGTGCTAAAGCAAAGTGCACCAATTTGAGTGCCTCTGTTGGGGATGCCAAAAAAGTATGCACAGACAGCTGAGGAGCTTGCTTTGGCTGTTGAGAACGAAACTAGTCGGTTGTGTTTCGAGTTGGAGGAGATGCGAGTAATGATCCTCCTTTGCCTGGGTACCCCCACACCCTTGTTGATCGTCTAGTGAAGACAAAGTTGTTTTATGTTTTATTTGAAGATATCTCCATTACCTCTCGCAACGTTGGGTACGTTGAGGCTTTGGCTAAGCTACAAAGATTGAACCCTACTGTGAAGGCCCAAAACTTGGCTAAACTGGCTAGGTCTGAGAAGGTGCTTGAGCAACATAAGGCTAATCTTAACAAGGGGTTCATCTGTAGCATTTATGATGGGGGTCCCCATTACATCTTGCTATCCCACCCCACTGGTCTACCTTGTTAGCACTCTAATCTTGAGCTTTAGAAGTGCGAGGTTGATTATTTTGAGGTTCTTTCTTTCGGTTCTCTGCCTTTTGAACCTGTTGTTGGCTCTGATGTCAACGCGGATGCTAAGCCAATGTGAACGCCGAAGGCGATGCAAGCATTGAGATCTCTTCTCTAATGTTAGTGGATCTTAGAACCGTTGATTTTTATTTTTAATTGACAAGAATATTTTGATGTATGTATGTACTGTTTGTACTATTAATAACTTTGAATTACATTTAAAGTTTTTTTGAGTTCTCATTTTATTTATTCATATGCAAGGTTTTGATATTTTGGTTGATCACAAGTTTTTGAAACACTTGGACAATTTGGGATCTAATATCTGTTTCTATGATCGTCCTGGTATATGTCATCTCCATTTTGTCCAATTGAGCTGGGCGAAGCTAGTCAATCCTTATTTGGGGAATACTTTTAGATTATATCTGCAAATCACTTTTCTAATCTAGTATTTATTCCATTATTCCTTGGATGGAAACTTCCTTCTTCTTCATCCTCTTCAACTTCTTCTGCAACCTGCCCTTGTAGTCAATTTGTACCCGAAAGCTACAATATTGAATCTTTTGACAAGGATATAGTTCGTAGCTTGGTTTAACTTGAATCTTTTAGCGTGTATATGCATTTGCTCCATCTTACTCCCCTTGTTTATGAATGGGCAGTAAGTTTGGGTATTCGCCTGAAGTATATGTTTCTTGGTATCCATGATCTTGAAGTTGGATGGATGAAAAATTTAAAGGATACTAAAGATTTAGTCCGTGAAATGAAAGATTTTTTGTGTTGAACTGAACAACCTTATTCAGTGCCAACAGCTGAGCATTGTCAGAATGCTTCGTCAGCAGGAGGATGCTAAGAATTTTCCTTCCAACGAGGCTAGTGAAGCTCATCAAAAGACTCTGATCATTGATAAACAGTGTTCTCACATTGATGATCTACTAGAGCTATTGAAGAAAAAGCTGAATGAGTGTGATCATTTCTTTTCTTCTGCAACCGGGTGACAAAGTAACTTTGACAAACAGTTTGCTATAAACACTCAGCTTCGAAGTGAGAATGAAGTGCTTCGTGATGAGTGTAATCATCTCGACTCATGTGTGCATCAGCTTGAACAAGCTTGTGTTGAATACAAGGATAAACTTTAAGCCCTTCCATCGTCATCTCGTCAGTCTACTGGTCGTGAGGACCTATCGATGAGTATCTGCAAGCAGAGGAATAATTTTTCTAAAGTTGTTAGGTCTCACATTCGCCAACTAGAACAGGAAGTGAAAATTTTGAGGGCTATGAATAAGGATTGTCAAAATATTTTTGACGTTATGAGCGTGCAGCTTGATACTGAGGAATTTGGCTCCATGATTGATTTTAAGGCATACTATGTGAAACATCTTGATCAAATAGGATGAAGGGGTTTTACACGACATCCCACATACTTATAAATGAAATGGCATTATGAAAAAATTCTAGAAGATGAGCACGAGGCTGAACGATATCATCGCAAGGCTGAGCAGTCTCATCGCGAAGCTGAGCCACCTCGCCATCATGGCAGTTCTTCGTCCTCTGGATCATCCCGCGCATCTAGATGTCAATGTTTTTTTAGAATGTTTGTAGTAGTATTTTATAATAACTCATATTTTTTAGTTTTATTTTTTTCACTATAAATGAAACTAACGTGTTGTGCTTTTTACTTTTTCTCCTATTCACTTGTTTATACATTTGTCACTTTTGTGCTTTTTTGAAGTTGTATAGTTTATACTGCTGATATTTCTGGAATTTTTTCTATTTTTCAAGATCTATAGCTTGTAAAATTAAGGATCTTTATTGTGTGAACTTGCAAGATCCTAGTGCTTACTCATGCCGCTTTTGTGGGCATATCTTCCTTTTTACAAGATCTATAGCTTCCTTCGTTGAGTTGCGAAGTTTCGAGATCTATAGCTCGGTAACTCGGGAATTTGTATCGTGCAAACTACAGATCTACCGCTTGCTTGCTTGCTTTGCTGTTTTGTAGGCATATGTGCCTTTGTGCAAGATCTATAGCTAGCAAATGTAAGATTGCGACATTTTAAGATCTAAAGCTTGAACCGTCGAAAAGTTATAAGTTGTTTGTTAGATCTTGGCCAAACTCAATTGTTTGCAATATGACTTAGTTGGTTTTAATTCAGAGAATGTAAGTAAAGAACATGAAAAGTATGATGCCCCCAAAGACACACTTTTATATTTAATATGTACGATTGCGATAATATCGCTCTCAAGAGAAAACAAGGATGCAAACAACACTAATGATCATCTCATGGCTTCTATACAGTTGGGTTTTTCCTACCCTCCTCCTTAGATGTTACACATAAAACTTTCTGAGGTTGATCACATGCCAAGTGTTGAGGACACTACTACCATACAATCTCTCTAACTCATAGCAGTTGGAAAGGTGCACTTTTGTTATCTTGTACGGGCCGTCCCACTTTGGTCATAGCTTTCCTTTTTTTTCCTGCTAGGCTCGATTCATTCTTTTGCAACACAAAGTCACTGGTTTGGAATTGGGTTTCCTTGACCTTCTGATTGTATAATCTAGCCATCTTCTCCTTGTACTTCGTCTCTGTGATCGTTGCTCGGTGCCTCTTTTCTTCAAGTTTATCTAGGTCCATTCTCATCATTTTGGGACTATCATCCCTCTTGTATACCTATTCTCGAAGGCTTGAGTTCCCAATTTCCTCTGGTATTACTGTCTCATGACCATAGACTAGGCTATAGGCTGTTTCTCCTGCTAGTTGTCGAAGAGTTGTTCTATATGACCACAAGGTATTAGGTATTTCGTCCACCCAATCAGTTCACTTCCCTTCCAATTTTTTTTGTATACCTTGAACTATAGTCCTATTGGTAACTTCCACGTGTCCATTGGCTTGAGGATGAGCTACAGAGGTGAACTTTTGTGTAATCCTTAACTTTGAGCACCATTTAATGAAGACTCCGCTAGTGAATTGCGGTCCATTGTTCGTGACAATAGTTTTTGGCACTCTGAAGCAAAAAACTATGTTCTGCCAGACAAACTTTCTTATTACTTCTACTGTTACATTTCCCAGAGGCTTCGCTTCCACCCATTTGGTGAAGTAGTCAATTGAGAATATTAAGAATCTTGCATTGCCAATACCCTTTGGGAAAGGTCATACTAGATCAATTCCCCATTTATCGAATAGCCAAGCTCCATACATTCCAGTTAAAACAGCCTATGGTTTATCCGATATCGGATTGTTGATCTGGAAACTTTTACATTTGAGCACAAATTTGTAAGCATCGTTAAACATACTTGGCCAGTAGTAGCCTGCTCGAATTATCTTCTTGATAATAATTCTAGAGCCTTCATTTGTTCCACACAATCCTTCATGCACTTCCCTTAGGACTTTCCCTGCTTGTGACGGCCCTATACATTTTATCCATGGAGTCAAGAAACCTTTTATGTGTAAGGTTCCTTCTTCATAGACGTAGTTATGAGATCGCAACTCCAATTTTTTAGCTTTCGTCTTGTCTTCTAGAAACTTTCCTCTTGCAAAGTATTCTATCAGTAGTGTCATCCAACTTACTTCTTCAGTCTGTACTGTTGACATGGTTGTAATTACCTTACTTCTGACTGGGATAACTTTTACATTAACATCTTTGTGGTCGAACAATGGATCGAATACAATTGTTGCTAGCTTGCTCAATGCATTTGATTTTGTGTTCTCACCCCTTGGTACATGTTGAACATTGAAGTATTCAAGCCAGGTTATGAGCTGACGAACTTTTCCCAAATACTTTACTAGTTGCTCTTCTCGCACTCGATAGTCTCCTCGCACTCGATAGTCTCCTCGCACTTGTTGAATCACTATCTGCAAATAACTAAAGGCCTTAATAATTTTGACCTTCATTTTGATTGTAAGATCTAAGCCACACATTAAAGCTTCGTATTCCGCTTCATTTTTTGTGAGTGGAAAATCGAAGTAAATTGAATATCTGGTCTCCCCTCCTTTTGGGTTGACCAATAGTAGTCCCGCGCCACAACCTTCTTTGTTGGATGTTTCATCCACGAACAGTTTCCATGCAACATCCTCCCACTTGAATTTTTATTTATTGATTCCAAGATTTTACTGCACATTCGCTTCTTGTGCATCTTCGCTCATTATCTCTGCGATAAAGTCTATTAAAGCCTGAGCCTTGATTGCAGTTTGTGGTTGGAATTGGATTTCATATTTCCCAAACTCAAGATCCCACCTTGTCATTCTACCGGATGCTTTAGGCTTGCTGAGGATGTTCTTGACTGGGTGATCAATATAGACAACTATCTTATGACTGTGGATATATGTTCACAACATTTTTGCTGAGTACACCAAGGCTAAAATTAGCTTCTAGACTGGCATGCACACTCTCTCTGCACTTTGTAGTATTCTACTAATGTCATTTACTGGTATCTATTTTTGACCTTTTTTGCACTAGAACCGAGATGAATGTGTTCTTTGAAACTAACAAATACAGACATAGTGTTTCTCCCGAGTTTGGCAAAATCAATGTAGGCAATGCCTTGAGCTGCTCCTTCAAGAAGTCATACAAATTCTGAATTTCCTCTTTCCAGTTGAATTTCTTTACCATCTTCAAGACTTCAAAGAATGAAAAACGTTTCTCTGCTGCCTTTGAAACAAATCTATTGAGTGCTGCTAACGATGCCATTAATATTTGTACTTCCTTGACTGTTCGTGGTCAATGGAGGTCAACTATAGCCTATATTTTATCTGGAATGGCCTCAATTCCCCTGGAGGATACCATATATCCTATGATTTTCCTTGCGCCTACTCCAATTATACATTTCTTAGGATTAAGCTTCATACCGATCCCACTTAGTGTATCCAATGTTTCTTTCAAATCCTCTATGAAGCTTCCTATCTTTCTACTTTTGACAACCATGTCATCAATATATGCTTTCACATTTCGCCCTATTTGATTGTGAAATGCAGTGTCGATCACTCTTTGATACGTTGCTCCTGCATTTTTATGCCAAACGGCATTTTCACAAGACAAAATATCTTGAAACTTGTTATGAACGTTGTGTTCTCCGCATATTCTGGATTCATCAGTATTTGACAATCCTTTGGACATGCCTTATTTAGATCAGTGAAGTCTATACACATTCTCCATCCTGCGTCAGCTTTTTTTTATCATCACTGGGTTCGCCAACCATTTGGGATACGTTACCTCATTCAGAATACCCGCCTAAAGCAAATATTTTACTTCTTCTTCAATAACATATTGCCTACCACTAGTGAAGCTCTGCTGCTTGTGCTTGACTGGTTTAACTGAATCACTAATGTTCATAGAGTGGGAACTAACTTCTGGGTTAACTCCTCCTATGTTTTGTACACTTCATGCGAATGTGTCCTTATGACTTCGCACGATTTTTATGACCTTTTATTTCTCCAGATGTAGAATATGCTTCCTTATCTTAACACACTTAGAAGTGTCTTCGTCATCCAAAGTAATGACTTCAGTCTCTTCTCCTAGATCTAATACTGACTCATCTTGCCTGGGTAAGCCGTTATCTGAAATAGTGTTAACTATATTTTCTTGCTCCGAAATTTTACCTATTTTCATCGCGATGACCATACACTACCTCGCTGTCTGTTGGTTTCTTCTTATTGTTGCGATTCCATAAGGAGGCAGGAACTTCATTGCTAAGTGATATTGAAACCATATTTCCTTTGATGTGTTCATCCATGGTCTTCCAATGATGGCGTTAAATGGACTTGGTGCGTCCATGACCACGAAGTCGCACATGATGGTATAATTTCTATCACTTTCCTCAATGGTTACAGGTAGCTGTTGCCCAAGGGTGTCTCTGTTTTTCCTATAAATCCTACCACTGAGGAAGTCGACTTTTTTATATCAGTCAGCTTAAACCCTAGCCTATTGAAGCAATCAACGAATAGGGTTTCAACTGCACTCCCATCATCCATAAATACTCTATGAACGGTTGCATTTTAAATTTTAGTGATGATGACCATTGGGTTATTATGAGGTGAAGCGTAGGGAACTGCATCCTCTTTGCTAAATGTGATTGTCTCGTCCAAACAAAACCTTTTGTCAGCAGGCTCCCGTGGTGGAGAGTACCTAGCCTTAGCTTTCCAAGCATTATTGGACAACAACTCAGTTGACCCATGTATGGACATGGTTACTTTTTTCGGAGCTTCAGTCGCTGCATCTTCATCATAACCCACCGCTGTTGTCATCTTCTGATTTCTATTCTGTTGTTCGCTACACCCCAATTTTTTTCCACGGAGCTCTCTACCTTGTTGGCTTCGTTGTAACGGGTTCCCCCATTTTTTTCTTACATTGGCTCAGATAGCCATTTCTCAGGTTCTCCTCTATCTTCCTTCTCAGATCTCTACAATACTCGATGTCATGGCCATGGTCTTTGTGAAAGGCACAATAGAATACCCTGGATATTTTGTTAGGGGGTGCTATATCGGTGCATGTTTGTGGAATAATTCTCTGTTTGTTTTCCATATTTCCTTTCTTGACTTTGTCAAATGTGTCTCTTGGTATGATGTGACATGTATCCCTGATTCTCTTCCCTTGAAAGGGATGGTTCATTTTCCTTTATTTATAAATCCCCTATGTGTATCTTCTATCATTATTTTCTCACCTCGCTCCCGCTGTATCTTGCAATTATTTTATTCCTCCATTCTCACATATTGCTCGATCATTTTTTGCAAATCTATTGGGTTTTCGGGCATGTTTTTTGTGATTTCCTTATAGAATTCTCCTAATCGCATGCCCCCTATAAATGCACCCAAGGAAGATTAGAATGATAAATCTCGAACTTGTACACTTTCGGTGATGAACCGATTATGATATTTTGCGAGGCTCTCATCACTTTGTTGAGTTATGTTATTTAGGTTTGTGATTGTTTTGGTGAACCTCTGCTTCTGATAGAAGAGGATCAAAAACAAATCTGACAATTGTACCCAAGACCTAATGCTTCTTTTTGGCAAGTCTTCGAACCATCTGATTGTTGTTCCCGACAAGAAGATGGGGAAATCCTCGCATACTAATTCGATTTATGCATCACGAAATCTCATGCTGTTGTGATTTGCATGCAGGACTTCTTTCGGGTCTGTGGTTCCGTCATAGATCTTAACTTGCAAAGGAAGCTTGAAATCTTTTGGCATCTTTAAATCTCAAAGATGTGGGGCCAGTGATGATTTGTCTGAATCGTCATTTGCCACTATCTCCTTTAACTCATCTTCATACACAAGATTCTCGTGCCCTTGACTTGGTCTCCTATGTACCCTTGGGGATTTTTGCTTGTGCGTTGCTAAGAACTGGTTATACAAGCTTTCTCTGTTCACTTCTAGGAATGTTGCGAATGCTTTTCTATCCTTTTCTTGGTTTGTGTTAGGAGAATCTGCTTCCTCATCATCATCCTCTGTATCTTCCCTTTTATTTTCCTTTTCTCCGATAGGGACATACGCTTTGTTTTGGTTAGGATGCATGCTTTTGTTGCGTCAAACCGTTTGTTCTTGTGTCTGATGGTTATGGCTTTTCTCACTTCTGGTGAACACCATAATTTACTTAAATGATTCCGAAACAAAAAAAATCTCCCCCACAGATGGTGCCAAATGACGTGGTATTCCAATCAAATAAAATGTGAGCTGTTCACAGTAAGATATCTTCTCCTGCAAGAGTGATCCTGGAGGTAACTCCGGGGAAAAAAACTTCAACGATTAAGTCAGTATCTTCCTTAGAGAATTAGAATTTCTGAGTTTAGTCTCACTTACCTTCTTCATTCCTCATCTCTTTGTATTTATAGATGTCTGCGGTCGTGGTTCCGTAATGTCAGCTTCTGCGATTGTGGTTTCGTATTGTCAGTGTCTGAGATCGTGGGTTGCGTCATGGTTCCTATAATCTCAGTTTGTTGTTAAAGCTCCAAACATGGTCCCGCCTTTATCAGCTCGTGGCTGAGTCTTTCAGACAAGTATCCACCTTTATCGGTTCTACGATCGTGGTAATGTGAACATTAGGCTTCGCGGTCGTGTATTGGATTGGGTCTATAGGCCAGCAATCTCCAAATTATAGGGTAGGTATACACCAACTAACGTATCAACTCACACAAATCAAACTAAATTCCCGAAAAATCAATGCTAAAAATCTCACAAAAAACACACAAAATTCAGCCGCAAGAGGGTTTTACATGTAACCTGATTGAAGCATAATTCCATTAAAAAAATGCAAACTCCGGGATAAGTTGCAGCGTTAAGCGGTCAGTTATGAGTCCTCCAGAAAAATAATCTGCCGAATTGAGTTGGAAACTCCAGATTTTCAAAGTTAGCCGCTGGAAGCGGTGCTGGAGTAGAAAATTCAAATCTGAATTTTCCTTTGCACAAAAATTAAATCCATTAAATCAGTAACAGCAGAGGAAGGTAAGGTATGAATTACAGGAAAAAATTATGAGTTCTTTCCCGGAAATTAATTTTTTAAAAAAACCTCCGAATCTTGTCACTGAAGCAATCTGCCGCTGCTTGGTGATTAAATCCCGATTTTACCACTTGAAAACCCACTTTGAAGGATGGAATTCAACTCAAAATTCACTGATTAATGGTTATAATCAGTAAATCTGAAGCGTGTTCAAACAACAAACAAGATCTGTTCCAGATTAGATTAAGAATCCACAAAACCTAATCCAAAAATTGAATCACGTCAGTTGTGATGATCAAAACTTCAGACAGATGCAAACAGGTATTAATGATTCCCGTAAACAGCAAAAATCCCTGATCTTCAAATTCGTCCCGGGTCTAGGAACGAACAACCATAAACCCTAGAGATTTAAACAGCCGCAAACCCTGAAACCTAGAGTCTAGCCGGTCGCCAATTTTAGGGAGAAATCCTACTCTTAGATGTTGGAGAATGTTGATTTACAGCAAAATACGAGCCTTTAAAATCCTCCGAAACGATCTGCAACAAATTGAAATCCGAAACCAGATCGAAATTCCTTCTTGAACTCAAAAATTAAATCCTTTGATTGCAAAAACCTAAATCCTTGTTGCCGCACTCCCAGTTCGGAAAAACCCTCCTTCCCGAAAAATTAAACTACAAAATCCTCAACAAACTTGTAAGGATTCTGTTCGAAATCTTATAAGGATTGTAAAGAACCATGATTTGTGCATGAATTTCTAGAAGAATCGAAGAAAAATACCCCCCGATGAGGCTGGGAGAAGGCTTCAACTTGTTTTCTCCTTTTCCTAGAGAGAAAGTTCTAAGAGCTCTAAGAATTCTTTCTAAGAAAGTATAGGTGAATAAAAAGAAACGATGAGAATCGACGGGAGTGAGCACATTTGCCCACCATACAGAAAACGTAATGCATATCCCTTGGAATAAATACTAAAGCCAGGGGACCAAAATGCTAACCCCTACATGATGACAAGGGGCTGAAGAAACGAACCATATTGAGAAGCCATGAGAACAAACTCAGTAGACCCCTCCCAAAATTCATGCAACTTCTACCTTTAACAAATAAGACATTCAATGTAACCGAGCAAGTGTAGTCTCAGTTATAGTGATGTTAAACCAGTATTTGATGCGTCGGTTTCAGAGACCGAAAGTAGTATGACTTCCAGTCTAAGTCCAACTGGTAAGGTAAACTAGCCCAATCATCGAATAAAGTGTAACCATCAGTCTTCTCCAATCGTCGACTTCAGTATGACCGATGGTTTTCTACAACCAGGGGTTAACCAAGGCTAACTTTGTGGTAGGCAGCCTCGGTTAATCGTGAGGTTTACGACCTTCAGCAACCGTCAGCCTGAGTGTACCCGGTGGCCTTCAGTTAACCACTGACTTATGTGCAACCAAATACCTTCAGTTAACCGCCAGCTTATGTGTGGTCAACGACCTTCTACGACCAGCGAGCTAACTTTGGCCAACCATTCGATGGTTAGTCAAGGTTAACCATGAAGTGTAACCGGCCCTCCAGCTACTACCTGGGGATCCAGCAAAGCAAAGAATAACTGTCGGCTTCAAAATCGATAAGATGAACTCGGCCTTCTACAAACCAGAGAAGCTAAGGGTGGTGTAGCTTGCATATTTGATCTCCGGCATTCTGTGAAGCTATGTGTCTAAGATTCATTCATCTAGAAGAGTTCTTTCTATGAATCATGTGGTAAATAGAAGAAATGGTGAGCATCGATGGGAGCACACATGCGCTCCCGTACATATAATGAGTCCTTAATACATGTGTCTTGGCATATTGATGCAACAACCAAGAGAAAAAAACATGTTCCCAACTGATGCTGGGGAACGGAGAGCTACTATGAAAAACAAGGATGGCAGTGAGGACAAACTCTTTAGACCAATCTCAAAGTAAGTCCGCTACTACCTTTAACATATAAGGCATTCAATATAACCAAACTAGTAGAGGTTCGACCCAAGTGATGCTAATCGATGTGAAGTAAATTGGCTCCCAAGACCAAAAGGATGAAAATTCCGGTCTAAAACCAACCAGCTGTTGGGTCGGCCTTTCAACTAACCCACGATCACCATCGACCTTCATGACCCGGAATCACTAGCCATAGTGTGTAGCTAGAGATGTGGTGACTCCGATCTTCAACAAACCAAAAATGACAGCCAAAGTATGTAGCTAAGCATGTGGTATTTTCGGCCTTCAACAAACCGATGATGTAGACTGGGTCTTCGGCCTTCTACTAACTAACGGAAAAAAGAAATCCATCGGCCTTAAGCAAACTGAAACCATAAGCCTTTGTGTGAGCTAATTTTGTGGTGGTTTCGACCTTCATCTAACTGGAAAGGTTAACCATATGTATGTGGTTAACTGAGTGGTGAATCTGGCCTTCTACCAACTGACAAAAAATGAGGGGTCATCGGCCTTCACATACCAGAACATTTAGTCAAATGGTTTGAATAAAAATGTGATGGTTCTGGCCTTCATCAAACTGGCCAATGGTGTCGGCCCTTCAGCGAAGCCATTAGTAAACTCCAAAAGAGATAATAATTGCTTCTACCATGTACACTCCTAAAATGAAGATAGAGAATTGTTATTGGCCTTCAATAACGGTCTCGTTGTGGTCGCTGGGGCTTAACTATAGGGCCAAGAGCAATGTTTACTGAAGTCTGAGTGCTCTTGGATTATCCCACAATGGAATCTCATAGAAAAAATGTAGAGACCAGGCATAACTTCTTCCGCATACGCCCCGCGTAACTGTTTTGTAACCGTCCTTTCCACTTTAGGTAAATGGATAGCCTTATTTTCATTTAACATATAAAATGTAGCACAGGAAGATTGCGCAAATTCGTGAATTCCAAGTAACAAATTGTGATGATCTATTTAACAAAGCGTACGGTTAATTAAACAAATCACAGCTGAAGATATGTTCCGTCAATTCCAAGTAAAAAACTAGGTGTGGATTATTTGATATAACGTATGTCAATCAAATACACATGGCCTACAATCAGAGTGTGATTGAGGTGATTCCATCAAATCCAAGTGAGAGAAATCCAAGCTTGGTTGATAAATGCCCTGTCAAGCCTTTGTCATACTCTCTCCTGATGTTGCCTACTATTTATCCATGTATACCACAAACCCTTGTGTCTGAGTTCCTTCAAATGGTGATGATAGAGTAATTGAAGCAATTTTAAAGAGCTTTGCATCTCTTGAAAAAAAAAGCACACCATTTTTATCCTTAGTAGAAATAACTTGGTTAAAATCCCCTATGAGAACAATTGATTGCTGATTAAGTGCCATATTTTGATCAACTTGTTCCCAAACTTGCAATCTCTCTGTGATGCCTCTAGATGACTATAGACAAAACCTTGGTACCATACTTAGCCATCACTACTAGTACATCGAATCAGCACAAAATTCTTACTTCTAACTACTACCATTATATCTAAACTATTTGTCCATGGTACAGAGATACCCCCTGTTGAGCCTTCTGCTGGAACATGACAACCGCCTCTGAAATTCGTTGATTCCTACCATTTCATTCCTGCCATTTCAGTAGCTTTTCTTCATCCATCTTGGTCTCCATTAAACAATGTATCTGAGGCTGATGTTGCTTCAGCATCTTGCCCAACCAGTTCCTTGTAGGGGCATTATTAATGCCTCTATGGTTCAAAACTAGAGTCATCGTATTTTCTAAGCCGGTTGATTTGGCACAGCAGGGCCATAATCCTCTGTCTGAATTTCCTTCCTCACTTCTAGCATTTCTTCCTTAGCCATTTGAGCATCCTCAAACTGCAACTTGTCTGCTGCCTGATACAACCTCCTTTTCTTGAAAGGAAGTTCTTGTTCCTACCACTTAGCTAGCATCAATGTATTCATGGATGAGATTGTATCATCATCATCGTTCTCCCGTTTCCTTTTGTGTACCCCAACAGTCTGTGCCACTATGTTATTCTTGATCTCCATTAAATGTGGTGTTGCCTCCTCATCAACTTTGCTTTTATCTTTTTGCCTTGTATCTTCTTCTACTCCTGTGAGAATCATCATGTTTCCAATTTCCCAGTTCTGATCCTGTGCCTCCAACTGTTGATCTTCCCAGTCGTTTCTTTGTTCTCCTGGATCATCCTCAATCTGCCAACATTTTAAAGCCCCTTCCTAAAGCCAACAACCTCTTGTTCACTCTTTGTCATCTGTCTTTTCTTCTTTCCACTAGTCCTAGCCTTCATTCGAGTGGTTTTCTGCACTTTCAATGTCTGGGCTATTGTTCTTGGCCCCCTTCGCTGTTTCAGACCTGTATCTCCCTTGTGCCTCATCAGAATTAAAATCTCATATGTTGATGAGATCCCACTGAGCATCATTGACCGAGTCCTATTCTACCAGTTTTCCCCCTCCGTTATCGGGGGGCCAATGCAGTTACAGACACCCTGATGATGCTGAGGTTCTGCTACTACATGGCCTGTCAAAACCCCTCATTCCGGTCCTAACCCTACCCCCACTACATTACTTGTGTTCATTTGATTGTCCCATGATTGATTTTCGACTACATCTACTACCTTTACCAATAGATTCATACTTGTTTGTGAAACATGAAAAATAGATGTAATAGGGTTGCCAATTACCTTTGGCCCATCTGATTGAGCCTCTCATTCTCCTTGGGGTATATGGGAACTGGTCAGAGGTCAGTTCTCCAATTGCATATCATCTTTAATGGTTTTCTCCTCTGTCTCCTGCCTCTACATTTATTGTGACCACTCCCATTGCTTTTGTATCCAACCCTCCCACTCCATTGCTGCTCTGGATGATTCAGCTTCATTTTGAGCTGCCGTAAAAAGCTGTCCAACATCGTGGAGCTGTAAGTAGCCATTTGGGAGCTGTTGTGGATTGTTTTGTGACTGGTCTTAATCATGATGTTGTTCATCATCTCTTGGCGGGTGTTCAGGAATATGTATATGTTGTGGTGCCTAGCCTCCCACGTTTATCTCTAGCACCACATCTTCATCCATGCCTTGATTTTTCTTGCATTTGCGGTACCAGGTCATCATCTGTGATAATTGTGTAGAATAATCCATTCGGAATGGTTGCTTCATTGAGATGTTGGAAAAACTCTCCCTGCCATTCCATAAAGTTAGTCTGGAAGGTTGTATACCGTCTGTGCGGCCTATGTCCTTGAGCCTTTATGGAAACAGGGTATAAATTTTTTGAGAAATCTACGATAATATTGATTCCTCTCTCCTGGTTATGCTCATGAATACTAGTTTCCAGGAAGTTCATTAGCACCACATTGTTGGTTATTGGGCATCTGGACATTGGGTGACTAATGCGACCAGACCGCCTACGGAAACCTGCATTTGATCCAGTACATGTGGTCGTCCGGCATGTTAATAAAGAAACCTGGAATGAGAGGTTTTCCACGCGAAACAGAGGAACAGGATCGCAGGGTATAGGCATTAAGGGAGGATGGTCTATACACAAAAAAAATTGGGATATAAAGCGCAACTACCACAGAACTTGACAATTGCTGCTGGAACACTAGTAGGGGTGTCAGTTCGGGTGATCGGGTCGGGTTCGGGTCGGGTTGGAAACAGTTTGGGTTAAAACAGGTCGGGTTAAAACGTGTCATATTTATTTTTCGGGTCGAGTCGGGTTAAAACGTGTCAGAAAATTTTCTCGGGTCGTGTCGGGTTCGATTACACTCATGTCGGGTTACTGTCGTGTCATTTTTTTTTACTCGGGTTAGGTCGGATCGGGTTAGCTTACTGTCAGGTTTGGTCAAGTCGGGTTATATTCAGGTCGGGTTGTATCAGGTCGAGTTAGATCAAGTCGGGTTATTTTCGGGTCTGGTTATTGTCTTGCAGTTGTAGTATTTTGTATTGGAGTTTTGTTCGAGTTAGGTCATGCAAGTTTATTAAATTTCATTTTGGATTTGGGTATATTTCAGAGTGGTTCAT
>JAULKM010101377.1:0-10186 GCA_032355605.1 Rubia tinctorum | reverse complement strand
TATCTACTTAGTTGTATTTAGTGAGCATATAGGGCTTAAAAATAGTATCTTTGAGAGGTACGGCGACGACCTCCCACAACTCAAACAGCATGATTCAACAGGCATATGTCGCTGAAGTAGATTGATTACTGGTGGAAGATTGTTTTTGCATAGCCTCCCCAAAAATTGTTTGATCTTCGATTGTGTCGTTATAGACCAGGTTTTTCTCAAGTGTGGGGAGGAGTCAGAATTACCTGTTTCCATATTTCATGCTCAGAAAATTTTGAGGAGTTAATACCAATGTTGTTGCCTGATTTGACCGTGTACTTACCATCCGCCGAGGGTTTCCATATCCCTCAGTCAAGGGCTCAGGAGTTTGTACTCCTAGGTAATGATAGAATGAGATTTGACTCCTCTTGACTAAAGGTATTTTGTACAAGCTCTACATTCCACCTACTACTATGTTCAGAAATCAGATAAGATACAGTGAGATTTGGGGGATAGTCTGCTAGCAAAGACGTGGGTTGTTGACATTCCAATCTTGGGAGCCATAAATCATTTTTTATACTTGTATCAGCTCCCAATCCAATTCGCCTACAAATCCCTTTGCATAATAATTGTTGGCCTTCCAAAATCGATCTTCAGGCATATGATGGGTCACATCCTAGTTTTGCATCTAGATATGTAGATGCTGAGAAATATTTGACTTTCAGAATCTGAGAAACAATGGAGTTTGGATTCACTAGTGTACACCATGTCTGTTTGCCCAGCAAAGCGGTATTGAAGACTTTGAGTTCTTTGATGCACAAGCCTATCATATTCTTCGAAGAGCATAGCTTAGTCCATCTAGCCCAATGAACTTTCCTTCTTTTTGAGGTGTACTACCCCACCAATAACATCTATAAAGTTTGTATATGTCATCTATAAGATTTTCCGATAGCATAAAACATGACATAGTATAAGTGGGAACTGCTTTGAGAACTGACTTTATGAGAACTTCTTTTCCCCCCCATTGGACAAATGTTTATGTTCCCAGCTTTCAACTTTCGTCCAAATTTTGATCGACCAAAGAATATTGGAAGACCAAGATACATTTCATGGGTGACTATTTCAATTATTTACAGGGTGTCTAGGATCTGAGCTCTTTTGTGCTCCTCCCTAGTGTTGGGGCTAAATGTGACTGAGGATTAATTTAGATTCATCTTTTGACCTGATGCTTCTTCATATAATGTCAGAATATTCTTTAGAACCCTACATCTTGGGAGTTTCTTCTCATGGTATCAATGTATCGTCTGCAAACAGAAGATATGAGAGAATGGGGGCACCCATTGCAATTATCACTCCATGTAGTCTATTAGTCCTCAGTTCTCGGTGATCTATTTAGAGCCATACTATTAAGGGTAACATGTATGTCTCTCGTTGAATATGGTTTGGTTAGACTTTCGTTCATTGTTAACAAGCCTTCTAAGGATATTGGTATACCAAATGATTCTACTGGATACTTCAAGCTTGCTGAGGATATTCTTGACTGGGTGATAAGTATAGAAAACTATCCCATGATTGTGTAAATGGGTTTCTAACCTTATTGCTGAGTATACCAAAGCTAGAATTAGTTTCTCGACTGGCATGTACGCTCTCTCTACACTTTGTAGTATTCTACTGATGTAGTATACTGGTATCTGCTTATGGCCTTCTTGTCGCACTAAAACCAAACTGATTGCATTCTTTGAAACTAACAAGTACAAATACAAGGTTTCTCTCAAGATTGGAGAACTCAATGCAGGCACTTCCTGGAGTTGTACCTTTAAGGAGTCATACGCCTTCTGACTCTCCTCGTTCCAGCTGAACCTTTTTACCTTCTTAAGGACTTCAAAGAGTGGAAAATGTTTCTCAGCTGCCTTTGAAACAAATCTATTGAGTGTTGTCAACGATCCCATCAATATTTACACTTCCTTGACTGTTCGCAGTTGAGGGTGGTTCATTATAGTCTGTATTTTCTCTGGATTTACCACGATTCCCCGTAGGAAATCCTATATCCTAAGAATTTCCCTGCACCTACTCCAATTATACACTTTTTAGGATTAAGCTTCATGCCAATCCCACTTAGTGTATTCAATGCCTCCTTCAAATCTTTCGCGAAGCTGCCTATCTTTTTTACTTTTGATAACCATGTCATCAGTATATGTTTCCACATTTTGTCCTATTTGATCGCAAAATTCATTGTTGATCACTCTCTGATATGTAGCTCTCGCATTTTCAGGCTAAACGACATTTTCACATAACAAAATATCTCAAAGCTTGTTATGAACATCGTTTTCTCCACATCTTCTGGGTTCATTAGTATGATGGTATCCTTTATACCCATCTAGAAAAGCTAGAACTTCGTACCTCGAGATCACTTCAACTAACTAGTCAATCTTAGGCAGAAGGTAACAATCCTTTGTACATGCCTTATTTAGATCAATAAAGTATATGCACATTCTTCATCCTGCGTCATCTTTTTTAACCATCACTGGGTTTTCTAACAATTAGGGATATCTAATCTCCTTAAGGATACCCACCTGAAGCAAATCTTTCACCTCTTCTTTAATTTCCTGTTGTCTGTCACTAGCAAAGCTTCACTGGAACTGCTTGACTGGTTTTACTGAATCGCTGATGTTCAAAGAGTGGGTAGAAATTCTTGGGTCAACTTCTCCTATGTTTTGTACCATGCGAATGTGTCCTTATGGCATCACAGGATTTGGATGACCTTTTTTTTTCTCCGGATGTAGAAGATGCTTCCCTATTTTAATACACTTAGAAGTGTCTTCAGCATCCAAATTAATAACTTCAGTTTCTTCCACCATATCTACTGCTGACTCTCCCTTCCTGAGTAAGCCATTATCTGAAATAGTGCTAACCATCTTTGCTTGCTCTGACGTTTATCTTGCTTTCATCGCGATGACCATACACTTCCTCGCTGTATATTAATTTCCTCTTATTGTTGTGATTCCAGCTGTAGTCGGAAACTTCATTGCTAAATGATATGGAAACCATATCACTTTTTTTGTATTCATCCATGTTTTTCCAATGATGGCTTTAAATGGGCTTGGTACGTCCATGGCCATAAAGTTACACATAATAGTACAATTTCTATCATTCCCCCAATGGTGACCGGCAACTGTATTTTGCCTAAGGGTGTTGCTGCTTTTTCTGTAAATCCTACTAGTGAGGATGTGGACTTTTTTAGATAAGTCTGTTTAAACCCTAACCTATTGAAGCAATCAACGAATATGATTTCAACTGCACTTCCGTCATCCACAAATACTCTATGAACCGTTGCATTTCCAATTATAGCGATGATGACCATTAGGTCGTTATAAGGTGAAGCATTTGGAACTACCTCCTCTTCGCTAAAATGTAAATGTCTCATCTAAACGAAACCTCTTGTCGGCAGGCTCCTATGGTGGTGAATACATACCCTTAGCTTTCCA
Organism: Rubia tinctorum; assembly: GCA_032355605.1. NCBI lineage: Eukaryota > Viridiplantae > Streptophyta > Magnoliopsida > Gentianales > Rubiaceae > Rubia > Rubia tinctorum. The sequence goes on along the minus strand of JAULKM010101377.1, from coordinate 6,734 downwards.
AGCATTGTTGGATAGTGACTCCATTAACCCATGTATAGAGAGGATTACTTTTTATGGAGCTTCAGTTTCTGCATCCTCATCATAATCCACCACCGATGTCATCTTCTGATTTCTGTTGTTTGCTACACCCTGGATTTTTGCTATAGAGCTTCTTGCCTTGTTGGTTTTGTTGTAACGGTTTCCCCCGTCTTCCTTCTTGTATTTGCTCATATAGCCATTTCTCGGGTTCTCTTCAATATTTGATGTCATAGCTATGATCTTTGTGGAAGACACAGTAGTATTCCCTGGATCTTTTTGTGAGAGGTTGCTATTATCGGTGCCGGTTAACGGAACAACTCTCTGTGTGCTTGCCATATTTCCTATCTTAACTTTGTCAGGGGTGTATCCTGGTATGATGTGATATACATCCATGGTTCTCTTCCCTTAAAAGGGGTTATTCCTTTTCCTTTCTTTATAAACCCTCTCTGTGTACCTTCCATCATTCTTTCTCACCTCGCTCCCACTATATTTTGTAGTTATTTGCTTCCTCCATCCTCACATATTGCTTGATCGTTTGTTGCAAATCCCTTGGGTTTTCGGGCATGTTCTTCGTGATCTCTTTGTAGAATTATCCTGATCGCATGCCCCTTATAAATGCGCCTAAGGAAGATTGGAACGAAAAATCTCAAACTTGCAAGCTTTCGATGATGAACCGATTATGATACTCTATGAGGCTCTCATCATTTCGCTGAGCTATATTGTCTAGGTCTGCGATTGTTTTGGTGAACCCCTGTTTCTAATAGAAGCGACCAAAATACAAATCTGACAATTGTGCCCATGACCTAATGCTTCCTTTTGGCTAGTTTTTGTACCATGTGATCACTGTTTCCATTAAGAAAATAGGAAAAACCTTGCATACTAATTCAATTTCTGCATCATGAAATTTCATGTTGTTCCGATATGAATGCAGAAATTCTTTCGAGTCTGTAGTTCCATCATAGATCTTAACATGCAAAGGATGATAGAAATCTTTTGGCATTTTAAAATCCCGAAGATGTGGTGTTAGTGGTGATTTATCTGTAGCGTCATCTGCCACTATCTCCCTTAACTCATCTTCATACACATGATTCTCATGTACTTTTGGAGATTTAGGCTTGAGCGTTGCCAAGAACTGGTTATACAGGCTTTCTTTGTTCACTTCCTGGAACGCTGCGAATGCTCTCCTTTCCTTCTCTTGGTTTGTATTAGAAGACTCTTCTTCCTCCTCGTCATCTTCTGTATCTTCCCCGCTGTTTTCCTTTTCTCTGCTAGGGGCGTAGGCTTGATTTTTGCTGGGATGCATGCTATTGTTGCGTCCTACTGATTGTTCTTGTGTCTGATGGTTATGACTTTTCTCACTTCTGGTGAACACCGTGATTTACTAGAAGAATTCCGAAACGGGAAAAAACATAAAATTTGTTCCCCACAGACGACACCAAATGATGTGGTAAACCAATTAAGTGAGATGCTCGTTGTTAACCGTAATGTATCTCCTCCTGCAAGACAAATCCTGGAAGTAACTTCGAGGAAAACACTCTGATGTTCAAGTCAGTATTTTCCTTAAAAACTAGAATTTCTTAGTTTTGCCTTCCTCAACAAGTGTTGCTCTTCATGTATTTATAGCCTCTTGTGGTTGTGGGTCTACATTGTTCGGGTTTGAGATCGTGGGTCGCATCATGATCACTATTTTTCTGGTTCGTGTCGACGTGCCGCCTTTCTCAGTTTATAGTTGATTCCACGGTCACCGTGTTCCTTTTTTATCGGATCGCTGTTGACTTGGACTTTTGGGTTGAATGGTCTTGGTTGTTCTTTAATAAATATTGGGTTGGGATTTAGAAGTTAGTAGTCTCTAGTTGGGCTAAGTATACACCACATCGTTTTACGTGTTTAGTTACATGTTGTAGTATTATTGATTAGTTCATTTTTTTTAAAAAAAATAATCTACCTATTGGTGAGGGGTGTTTATTAGGTTCCCCAAATCTCATAGCCAAATTATTGACCAGGGGCAGAGTCATTACCTATTGATTAGGTCATATATTAGAATGTTTGTTACTTATTTTTTTTTTGAAAAAATTAGAATGTTTGTTAATAATTTTAAATACTTTATTTAAAATTTTATTTTTTGCTATATAATTATAGAATTACAATCAGTAAATATATATTAGTTCATGCATTCAAAATATTTGTTAATCGTTTTAAATACTTAGTTTGTACTCTCATCAATATATATATATATAGATTCATATATTTAAAATGTTTGTTGATAGTTTTAAGTAATTTGTTTGGTCTTTTGTTTTCTGTAATATAATCATATAAAATTACACTTAGCAAATATATATTACTTTATGCTTTTAAAATGTTTGTTAATCGTTTTAATGATTTTTTTTGGAATTTTTATTTTCACAAAATAATGATGGTACATATATTTGACAAATATAAATTTAGTTCATGTGTTTAGATTGTTGGTTAATAGTTTTTAAGACTTAGTTTAAATTTTCATTTTCTAAGAGATTTATAGTTAGTATCGGTATAATAATTAGTTCACGTGTTTAGAATGTTTATTAATCATTTAAGGAATTAGTTCAAACTCTCATTTTTCTGAAAAATTTACAACTACTATTAAAGATACTTATATTAGTTAAAGTATTTAAAAATTTGTTAATCCATTGCAAGATAATAACGTGATAACTGGGACATGAATATTAAATAGTTCATCTTTTTAGAATATTTGTTTATTGTTTACATAATTTAGACTTTCAGTTTTTATCTGGATAAATATAAAATTTACTAATAGCAAATGTATAAATTCGTTCATATGTTTATGATGTTCGCTAAACATTTTAACGACTTTGTTTAAACTTTCATTTTCTGCAAGATGATGATTAACTTCTAACTAGTAAAGATATGATATTTCATGATAATATAATATGCTTAATTCATATATTAATATTTCAAGTTTCAGAAGTTTATGTTTCACTGGTGTTACTTTAACACTATGAATACATGGATCATAATTTTAAAGTATCAAATCTACAAAATAATTTTAGAATATTTGTCGTATTACTGAAATATTTAAAGGATTACTGGAGTATTTTTTTTTAAACAAATTTCTTGTGAACCCATTTTGCCCATCCATTTTCCCCACCTGAACCATTATTACTGATCTAGAGATTTTTCTCACCGGTACCGTTCCCTGTTTCTCGTAAATTATGGCAAATACAGTGGTTGAAACCGCCGACTTTGAGTCTGAGGATGTCGACTTCGAGCCTGAGCACCTATACCTAACCTCAAATCCTCCGTTGCGGGCGGCTCTGCTACCTCCTTCAACACAGAGGCTTTATATTTGGGGTGATTTGCCCCCATTTGGATGCTTAATAGGGTTTGGGTCAGGGGTGGAAGCAAAGGGGGAGGACATATTTTCGAAATGCACTCTCATGGTTTTTTTATTGTTTTCGATATTTCGTTAGTTGAGTATTTTTAAAAAATTTGAAAAATTATGAAGACGCATTTCAATAATGCGTCTTCACCTAGTATTTTATTTTTTTTATTTTTCAGTTTTTGGTAGCCAGAAATGTTTTTAAAAATATGAGAAATCAGAAGACACATTTCAATAATGCGTTTTCAACCGGAATTTATTTTTTTATTTTTGATTTTCTGTTAGATTGAAATATTGAAAAAAATAATAATTTAGAAGACCCATTTCAATAATGCACCTTTAACCTGAATTTAATTTTGTTTTATTTATAATTTCAATAATTTTATTTTGTTCATGATGTAATTTTATTTTATTTATGATTTTAATAATGCGGTCTCCGAATCTATTTTTTATTTGATTAATTTGCCAGAAATTCGAAGAAAGGAAATATTAAATGGAGAGGACCCTTTTCAAGAATGCGTCCCCTGAAATGAAATTTTTTGTATTTAATTTGATTAATATTCTGACAAAATATAAAAAATAATGATATATGAAAAGAACGCATTCTTCAAAAGGGTCCTTTTACTTTAATTAAATATATGTATAATTTTTGTCTTCCCGAAAAAAATTATAAATGAAGAGGTTGCAGTTTCAAAATGTGTCCTTTAATTTTAATCTAAATTAATTTAGTTTAATACATTTATGTATATTTACATGTATATAATTTCCTATCGATTAATGAATTAATCATTTATTGAATAATCTTGTATTTTTTTAGTTCGAATTGCCTTGTACTTTTTGCATTTGGAAATTGTCTATTGCTCGTTAATGATTATTTTCAATGTAAGAAATAGCGTAGTGGTTATATTGAATGCCAAGCTACTTTGTGGAAGAAAATAATGCAATGTTAGACAAATGAGGTTGACAGTCAACAACCAGTTGTGCCTACCGGCTGTACAATATAGCGGCAGAAGTTGCAGAAGATGTTCAGGGTATGGTTGTTAAATGAACTTCCAAAGAAAAACAATTTTTAAATAATCTGAATTTCAATAAATTTTGAAGCCACTGTTATAATGGATACCAAACTATTGCATACCTAGTTGTCGTCGAGAACTGTCAGCTGATCACGGTACAGTTTGAGCACATGCATCGGTGATCGCGAACAATCATACCTGGATCTCCACCTACGCAAGAGAGAGTGAAGATCATTAGTTATCCTTAGTTAGGGAATGGGTGTGAATACTTAGCTTTAGTTACTGAATACAAACCTGAACCCAACAACACTCATAGTGTTAGTCAGTGGAAGTTGTCCGGTGGGACGAATGCTCGGTATTCTCTCCCACGCCCACAACTAGCAGAAAAAAGGCATGAAAATATAACGTCAGCCTTGAATATGAAAATGTGAAACACTAATAAGGAGTTGTTGAAACAACTGTTACCTGTAAGAGGACAATTGAGCCTGATATGGATTTCGTCGGGGGAATTACGGTGTCACATAAGCTCCTGTACAAGTGTGCCAGAATGGCACTGCCCCAACTAAACTGATGAGCTGCATCAAGTCAATGATCAGCGACAAGTACATGAGAGAGATATGATACCCCGATATGTCAAACATGAGCATTCCACCAAGAAAAAGTAGATTGAATACCCTCACCCGCTATTGACAATCAACGTCCGTGGCATGAATAAGAAATGGAGTGTGCAGCACATCACCCAACCAAGAGACTTTTATACGACCTCCCTTGATGGCATCCAAGGGGGGTGTTGCCCATAAGAAGTCGGTGCATATGGTCTGCCATTGAACTTTCGTCCTTCTCCTGTCATGACCTATGACAGGTACACCGTCGATCGGTAGACCCCAAATCACACCCACGTCCTGCAACGTGACAGTTGCCTCGCCCACTGGAAGATTAAATATGTGGATCTCGGGTCTCCAGCGATCGACCAACGCCGTGATAAGCGCATGGTCAACCTGGATTTGACGCTGAATAGAGGAGGCCCTGGAAGCCTACCGAACTAACGTTACTCGGGGCACCCTCGTGGATCTCAACATCCCAACAGGCCCATCGCAACGTCTGACCTGTAACCCGTCCACAATTTCCCTACATTTTGCGTACCACGTACGGGACTTGCTCTCCACAACCCGGTGTTCATCGTTCATCTTCGAACTCCACCTAGATATTGCTTCCACCAATTCTGGCTTAGTCTAAAATATCATACCCAAATCAACTTCCCCAGTCGCTTGAACATAATTAGGAAGTATTCTGCCACAATCGGTCGGGTCATACCCAACTTCATCTGGACCCCCATAATCCCTAAAGAATGCCCTTGTATTAGGATTTCACACTTGACGGAATGTAGTGGGAACACTGTTTGTGTACACCAGCGAGCGATCATCATCCCCTGGATTCAAATCAGATGATTAGGAATGACAATCTTTGCTTTCTGCTTTGAATTCCCCAACCTCAGCATCCTCTCCATCCACATCGAAATGGCCTACAATAAGGTCACCCCCGCCACCACCGAACCCATGCTCGCCAATTTCACCGATGTAATCATCGTCGAAGTCATTGAATTCTTCATGGTAACCACCTTGTGGACCAGCACTTATGGACCACTAAGAGCAGCCTGTCTGGACATACACTATAGGTTGATTCGACTCACCAACAACATGAGATTCTCCAAAACCTTGGCAATAAGCAGGTGTTGGAAAGGGAGGGCATATTGATAAGGTATAGTTCTGAACATTGCTCAACAACGACATGAACATGCCCGGGCCAAAATCACCCAAACGTTCGAAGTTGGTCTCAATCCTCTCTAGCTTAATGTAAATATCCGCTGCAGGCAAGAACATTCCATCAACAGTATCGGAGAAGGTCTCTGTCGGCTGGTCATCTTCCACTTCAAAACATCGATAATATATAGAAGAACCAATCATCTCAGGATAACTATAAACGATTCTCATAAGAAACCCCTTACATTTAATGCCAAGCCGTCTAACAATTAATTCAACTAATTGAGAGTGACTGAATCTCCGCTTTACGGTCACATGTTTCTCTGCTACGGGAGGATCATAATACACACCAACGTTCACATCATACTTAATCACACCCCCTCTATACAAGTACATCAACAAATTCATCGTACAACTGCAACGTAGTTGTACACAACTAATAATTACCTTCGCAAAAGAAGAGTATCATTCAACATGGTAGATTATCATTCAATGATTCGGACTAAGGAACATCATAGTAAAACAAAAATTTCACATTCTCATAAAAAAAAACGGTACAAACTCATT
>JAULKM010101376.1:0-10186 GCA_032355605.1 Rubia tinctorum | reverse complement strand
CTCATCTAGCTCCCATTATATCTCAGTATCTACCTCCTCATATTATGGGTGAGATGAACAAGGATCTTACATTAACAGATGACAATGACTTGTTTATATGGAAACCTGAAATCAATGGAAACTTATCTGTTAGGTCATCCTTTCTGACCCTCTAGAAAAAAATTATGCCATTCCAATATTAACAAAAGTATGGAATCCAATAATCCCAAACAAAATCTCAATCTTTGTTTGGAAATTATTGAATAACTCCCTACCTTTTGATAATATTGTAATGAGAATGGGGTTCCATTTGCCTTCTAAATGTGTATGTCAGAATTTGGACACCTTGAACCATTTCTTTAATGAATGTCATGTAGCCTTAGAAATTTGGAATAAATTTCACTCTGTAATGAGTCTACCATCCAGATCTGTCCACTCTATATCTGACAGGCTGCAATTCTACTGGAATTTAATAGTTTCTTCTAAGCTTAGCCTATCTATTCTAGCTAATTTTCCAATGACTATTATTTGGGAGTTATGGAAGTCTAGAAATCGTTTAATTAAGGAGAAGAAGTCCTTCAATGCTGATGTTATATGGGCAATAGTAAAGGAAATATCCCTAACACTCTTATCATTGCATAATCATTTCCAACCCTCTCCTTCTGATATTTTTCTTTGTTTACATGGACCGATACCAAGCATGATCAGGAAAACAAGAGCAAAAAATCATTATAATTTCATGGGAAAACCCCAAGCAGAGCATGAAAATCAATTGTGATGCATCTTTTGTAAATGTATCTGCAGGTCTGGGAGTGGTAGCAAGAAATGCCTCAGGGGATTTTATTCATGGAATTTCTAAACCTGTAGAGCAACCGGTTTTATCCTCCCTTCACACAGAATTATTGGCTATTTTTGCAGGGATGCAGTGGTCTGTTCTTTTGAGATTAACAGTAAATATTGAGTCAGATTCAAAGCAGGTGGTAGATATTATCAATGGAATCTCCAAGCCACCGTGGGAGCTGATCCAATTGACAAGAAACATCAAAGTTATCCGAGAAGGCAAGGATTTCAATTTTTCTCATGTGTTCGGAGAAGCCAATCAACCGGCAGATTATTTAGCAAAGATGGCTTTCAAGAAGAATCACTCTACAAACTTTGATGAAAGATCAAAGTATTTTCATCTTATGCTACGAAGGGATCTTCTTTTTTCTCATTTTAGAAAGATTGTGACTTCTTGCTGATCTGATAGGGAGATCATTTAAGCCTGTAGGTTGTAGAAGTAAGATCTGTCTGGCCATTATAAATTTCACACAGGGGTGGAGGATTAATGAAATGGAAACACAGTTCTTGTCTTCTGCTATCACATAAAGGCTTGCTATTGTCTTGCAAAACTTATATTGGTCAAAGTTATTGGTCTTTTGCTAAACCCGTTAGGGTTTTGATGGTTTTGGGATCCATTAAATAACCCCACCTCATTAATATGAGGTTTTAAATAAAAAATAAAAAGGAAAGACAGCCAGACACGAAGAAAATTTTTGAATTAAAATCTTCCGAATATTTTGGTACTTGTACCATATTTTTTACTCCACCTTAGCTAAACACAGAAAGTAAGTTTTGAGATTTGTGTACAAAAATTTAAAAAAAAATTAACAAATTACTGGATTCCATATTACTGCCATGTAATTATGTCACTTATGTGAATGTGGTTTGCTTGCTGGTATGATTGGAGTACTTCGCTGATCATTTCAATCCAAATAACAACATAACTGTGGAAAGCAACCATTTAAGGAATGCGTTTAGTTTGCACAACGAAACTCTCGAAGACAATCTCAGACGGCGGAACCCATTTTTGCAACAACATTTTGAGAGTCGATCAAACCTTTTTGCTTGTTACCTCTCTCTCCCTTCATATTTACACATAGTTGTAAACAAATCATCACTTGCACAAACATTCTATTTGTCTTGGTAATGATTTTGTTTAGGTTTCTCTTTCTAACTAGAGAAGAAGAAGAATAGGTTACTACCTAATGTCCGGCCTATCATGGTTTAATAGAATAAATGAATTAGAATCAAATTTTAAAAAAGGAAGTTTTCTTTTTGTACATATCATTTTACTTATCTGATTCTATATTGTATATCTTTTGTACTCTCTCTATAAATTAATACACACAACCACAATTATTTTGTGGTTTTTACATTCTATCATGGTATCATTCAGGTCTCTCTAAATTCTTGGCTTTTATCTCTCTTTTCCCAAAACTACACATCTCCATTTTAGTCAATTTTCCAGATCGGTTGCCACCCACCGCCGCCTCTGCCTTCCGCCGCCGCCGCCTCTGTCTTCCTCCGCCGTTCGTGGTGCTTGCTCGAGCTTTCGCCACAGATCTGTCCGCTGCCTTCACCGCCTGTCGTTCACTGCCTGCCGATCGTCGCTTGCCGGTCGCCATTTCTGTCCTCTGCTGTTGTCTTCTCCGACAACTATCTCCTTTCCGGCGAGTTCTTCACTTGTCTTCCGCCACCAGTTCCAACGGAATCTTCTCCGACGTTCAACCTACGTTCCCGACAAGGAAGCAGGAGTCAACTGCGCGTCAGATCCACGCGCCTGACCAGCTGGCTCCAGAAGCGCATGAAACCACGCGCGCGAGACGGTCTCTCCCATTTTCCCTTCCGCACATATTGTCCCGCGCCAGTAGCACAGTCGAGTCCCTCCTTCTTGCGCGTGTTGTCACGTGCCAGTCCAGGCCTTCTTCAGCTTCTAGGTGCAATAAACCATTTTCACAGTTTTACATTTAAAAATTATTAAAAAAAATCTCTCTCGTATTTTGGCTCATTTTGATCAACCACGATGCCAATGGTGTCACATTTTGGGTCATGTTGCTTCTTCTTGCTCTAAATTGCTCGGTGAATGGTACCAGTTGCAGTGTTAGTGGTGTAAGAAATTTGGTCTTGTTGCCTCTATTTGTTCTCATTTGGTCTCTTGAGCCTCTTCTCCTGCTTCTCCACCACATGCTCCTCCGCATATTCGCTGGATAGCTGATTCTGGAGCGACCAACCACATGACTTCTTCTCAGTTCGCTCTTCACCGCGTGACTCCTTATTCTGGTAACCGTCATGTCTTTGTTGGTAATGGTTCTGCTCTTGACATTACTCATGTTGGTCATTTTCGGGTCTCTGATTCATTATCATTGTCTGATGTTTTGGAGGTTCCGCAAATTACTAAAAATTTGTTGTCTATTAGCAAATTGACTTGGGATATGAATGCTGTTATTTATTTTGATGATTCTTCCTTCACTATTTCAAACAAGTTTACTAGAGATGTTATTGGCAAAGGCCATCTTGATAGTGGCTTATATGTTTTGGATTATGGTGGTGTTGCTTTATATGCTTTTGTGGCCTCAAGTGCTTCTAAAGTATCTTTTGAACTTTGGCATAGTAGATTGGGTCATGTTTTCTACAACATCATTTCTTCTGTAGAAAGTATGGATATTTGTCAGTTACTAGTTTGCTGCCTAAGCATCATTTATGTCCATCTTGCGAGATGACTAAAGGCAAGCGTCTTGCTTTTAAAGATAATTCAAAATGCGCACCACGCATACTTGATTTGATTTATTGTGATATATGGGGACCCTCATATGTTGTTCACTAGGGGTGTAAATCATGAATAGAAACACCTTACTTTGTACATCTCATCTTGTAACAGATACTATGGTCCTTTTATTTCGGGCAAGGGGTGCCTAATTAATACCCCTACTGCGGAGGTTTTAACTTAAAAAATAATCCAATAACAACATTAAAACAAAATTTATACCTAGTTCGAGTGACTATATACTCTCACTTTACTAAAATTTTAAAACTTGTATACATTCTAATCTTGCTAAGTTTAAAACTTGTGAGTTATATTAATAAAATATCAATATTGGTGTAGAAGAATGTTTGGCACAAATTAATATGTATTCCCATATTTAATATAATATACTTTTAAACTATAATATATGTGCATTGATAGGATTTCAATTTCAATGTCTTTCTTTCAAAATAAATTAGAATTCATTTTACTATATTTCATCATGCTTGATTCAGTTTGTCATCTCTAATTTAATCTACCGAATTTAATCTTAATATTTAGTTTATCCTTAACACAGAGACTTATTTTAGATCGACTAACCGTTAGACGGGATGATTTTACTATTCATTAAACTAATGAGGTGATTTAATGTTTGTTTTTATTTATTGCAATGACGTTCCTATAAATTTGAAAAACTTCTAAAATGTATTATAATATATAAATAACTATATTTAACCCTAAAAATTATTGGAACTAGATTTTTCATGATTGATCTAACTGTTAGTTGGTATAACAAGAGACTTTTTCTATCCTCAAACTAAACTTAATGCATAATGAAAACCTAATTTACGACCTAATAAAATTAGGGAGCTAGAGAAAGAAGAATGATATATGAAGACAGAAAATGGCACTATGATTATTTTTGAATGGGAAAATATGACTGAGAAAGATTTCTTATTGGAAGATTAACTGTTAGAGTAATTATAGAAATTTCATTTTCATAATTTTTGAATGTTGAATTATAATTACATGAGAAAGTTTCCTATTAAACCTATTAACGGTTAGTCTAATCATGAAAAACCTAAGGGCAAAATACACTCCTAATCCTATCTTTTGTATGAAATTACTAATATAACTCTGCAAAATCAGAGAGTGTCAAACTAACCCTAACTTATTGACGAATTGTGCAGTTATAACCTTTTGTGTCATTTTCGGGGTTGACCGAAGAAATTAGTCGTTGACCAAAGTTAAAAAGTTTGTGAGAGAATGATTTTCCGTAATGAATATGATATTACTGATGAGAATAAATAGAATACAAAAGGTAAACTAGACAGATGAGAATAAATATAATACAAAAGGTAGACTAGTACTAGTATAACTCTAGTTTAGTTGACAACCCAATCTATAAAAAAAAATCAAATATAATCATCAACTTGATTTATTCTAACAACCCTCCTCTTCAAGCGAAGTCTCGGATGCTCGCCAACGCAGAGTTGGGATCTAAAGAACTCAAACAGCGGACGAGAGAACCCTTTGGTGAAGATATCCGCAATATGAAGAGAAGTAGGAACATGAGCAACCCATAGCTTGTCGGAAGTAGCCAAATATTGAACAAAGTGATAGGCGATGTCGATGTGTTTCGCCTACTTATGAGCAACTGGATTCTGAGCCAAGAAGAGAGTGCTACTGTTGTCACATAACAGCAACGGAGAACTAGATAATGGAATTCGAAGATCTCAAAGCAAATGAGTCAGCCAAACAACCTCTGAAGCAGTGTTGGCAAGAGCACGATACTCAGAATCGGTGTTGGAACGAGAAATTATCAACTGTTTCTTGGCGCTCTAGGAAACAAGGTTCTCACCAAGAAAAACAACATACCCATAGGTGGATCGATGAGTCTCCAGACAGCGGGCACAATCGGCATCAGAATACCCCAACACCTCAGGAGAACTGGCAGACCGAAAAGTGAGACCAAAGTGTAGTGTTCCTCGAACATATCGCAGAATTCTCATTGCAGCAGGAAAATGATCGTCTCTAGGGTCCTGAAGAAATTGGATGACAGTGTTGACCAAGAAGGCCAAATCAAGATGAGTGGCGGTCAGGTACTGGAGTGCCCTAACTGGAGAACGATACAACGTCGAATTCTGAAATGATGGATTGGTCGAACTGTGCAACTGAGAACTAGGCACAAGTGGTGTAGAATTTGGAACAACATCAGACATCCCTGCACGAGTGAGAATGTCTCGAGTATACTTTGCTTGGCCAAGAAGTAAACCCGATGAAGTAGGCAAAACTTCCAAGCCAAGAAAGTAGTGAAGAGCCCCTTCCTTGATTGCAAACTCCCGATGTATCCGATCAATAAACTACCAAAGATGAATTGAATCATTACCTGTAAGAATGATGTCGTCGACATACACAAGAAGATACAGTGACAATGATCCCCACAAAAGAACGAGCAAAGAAGTGTCGGCTGAGCTGCACTAGGAACCAAGTTGAGTCAAATAGGTGCTGAAACGCTGAAAGCATGCTCGAGGGGCTTGCTTAAGACCATAAATGGCCTTCTGCAAGCGACAAACATAATCCGGATGAACGGGGTCCTTGTATCCAACATGTTGCTTCATATAAATTGGAGCATCGATGATGTCATTGAGAAAGGCGTTCTTGACATCCAGGTGATGAAGCGGCTAGGAACACATCATGGCAATGGCGAGAACTATCCGAATAGTGGAAGCTCTGACCACAAGACTAAAAGTGTGATCAAAGTCAAAACCCAAAATCTAAGAGAAACCCTGTGCAACAAGGCAAGCCTTATAGCGATCAACCGTGCCATTAGGACGATGTTTCGGCCGATAGACCCATTTGGAGCCAACAATGTTTACATCATATGGGCGAGGAACTAAGTCTCATGTGTGTTGTCCGCGAAGAGCTGCTATCTTCTCATCCATAGCAGAAACCCAAGACGGATCCTGAAGAGTGGAACGATAATCAATGGGCTCGGACTGAGCAAGCAGGGCATCCATAAGTCCATGAGCGACAATATCTTAATAATCCTTGTGCTTGATAGCTCCAGTTTCCGATCTAGTGGCCATGCGATGAGAGCAAGCCCGTGGAGGAGAGACCTGAGAAGTGGAACCGACCGAGGATACTGGTGAAGAAGCAAACGAGCTGGGCGGAGATAGAGCAGGCGGACTGACTGGTTGAGAGACAAGAGGTGTCCGTCGGTGTGTTGGTGGCGGATTTGTGGCACAAATGGAGCACGGGGCCGAAGGAGATGTAGTCGACACAGGAGAAACTGTAGGTAAAGAAGGTACCGAATCAGAATCAGATTCAAGAAAAGCATAAACACCTAACACTATAGGTGGAGAACCAATCGCTGAAGGAATGGATGGGGAAAATGGAAAGCTCGTCTAGTCAAAATGAGCATGTCGAGTGACATAAATTCTGCCAGTAGAGTGATTGAGGCACCAAAAAACTTTATACTGCGAGCTAATGTCAATAAATACACACAAAATACTACGAGGAAACAAGCAGTGGTTGGCAAATAGGCGAATGAATGGGAAAACCGGACAACCAAAGGCATGAAAATTGGTGTATATGGGTACCCGACCCTTAATAACTTCATATGGTGATCGTATACCAAAAAACATGAGTAGGCAACCGAACGGTATAAGTAATTAAAACAAAGGTGTTAGTCCAGTGAGAGAGAGGGACATGAGAGTGATACAAGATAGAAAAATCCATCTCAACAATGTGGCAGTTCTAGCGCTCAGCCCGACTGTTCTGCTCAGCAGTATACGGGCAAGAAATCTGATGATGAATGTCCTTTGTCTGAAAGTAAAAGCGTAAGCGACCATTTACAAACTCAGTCCCTCCATCACTTTGAAACACCTTAATGGTGGAAGAGAATTGGTTATCCACAAAAGCCTCAAACTGGCGATAAACATCCCAAAAATTAGATTTGCAGCTCAGTGGATAAAATTACGAAAGTCGAGAATGATCATCAAGGAAAATGGCATAGTAGGAGAAACCATCAGCAGATAAAATAGGAGAGGACCCCCATAAATCACAATGAATCAGATCAAGTACCCTAGTAGCACATTTATCATTTTTATGAAAAGATAAATGTTTCCCTTTAGCCTTTTCACACGCGTCACAAATAGTGGGTTTAGGAAAAACCGATGAGACAGATAAGCATTTAGAATCACATAAACTAGAGATAACAGAATGTTGAACATGACCAAGTCTAGCATGCCAGGTTTCAAAGAATGCACGCGGCTTATTAGACTCCACATTAGACAATGAAAAAGTTGCACCATAGTCTGGAACATAAATCCTATCTTCAATATGACCGTGACCCAAGGTTTTCCAAGTAATTTTCTACCGAATAACAAATGAACGATCATCAAAGAAGACAACAACATTTAAATCCCGAGTTAATTTGCTAATCGAAAGTAAAATTTTAGTGATATCAGACACAATTAGCATATCATAAAGAGCCAAACACTTAGAAATCCGAGAATCACCAATATGAGTAATGTGGAGTTGAAAACCATTACCAACATAGACGTAGACAGAACCATTATAAGTTGTCACATTATCAACAGCAGTATGAGACATTTCCATGTGTTTTGTGGCGTCAGAATCCATAATGCACTTGGAGCTATGGTGTTTAAGCTCCGAGATACCACCAAAATAAGACATAATGTACGCATAAACAAAATGGGAACAAAAAAGTTACAGACCTGCTGAGCGCGTGGATGCACACGCTGGACACCTGTAGGCGCATATATACACGAGCTGGAACACCTAAGGGCGCGTGGATGGGATGCGCTGGAACTTCTGCGAACCCGTGAGTGACACGCACGGGGAAACATGCGTGGATCTGGCGCCTCTAAAAATTCATTCTGTGCAGAAGCAATGCAGTGTCACCGACAAAGTTCTTATGAGTTCAATTCCTCGCTGACACTGAATACTACTCGAAAAACAAAGTGAAGTCCAGAGCGCCGTTGTATGCTGGTGGATTGATAAGTCAAGTGGAGATGCAAATAGAGATCTTCGTCGCTGATGGAGCTGGAGAACGCCGACGGATTGGAACTTGCCGATGATGACTCGGGTCGGAGAAGAGAGGGAAGGACTGGTGGAGATGAGGCGGGGGGCCCTGGAGAAAGCCATTGGAAGTGAGAAGCAGATTGGAGTCGTCGAAACTAAAATATTCGCCGGAGGAGAGGGTCAATTGCTGGAAATTTGACCTGAGAAGAGTTGCCGCCGAAGGTCGCCCGGATCTGGCCGAAAGTTGACCGGAAATCGATGGTGGTTTGGTTGGAAAGGAGAGGGAGGGAGGTGGCCAAATTAAAAATAACTTTAGGGTTTGGGATTTGGATTAGGATTAGAACTTGCTCTGATACCATGAGAGAATGATTTCCTGTAATTAATATGATATTACTGATGAGAATATATAGAATATAAAAGGTATACTAGTACTAGTATAACTATAATCTAGTCAACAACCCAGTCTATAATAAATCAAATATATTCATCAACTTGATTTATTCTAACAATCTGAAATACCCCCGAGTTTTAAGTGGGAAATGTGATGCTCATTTTACCTCTGATAACATGACACTTGTTTGAATTAAAAACGAGTATCCCTAATATTTCAAAATAAAAAAATCGTTTCTAATTCTTCTATCCTCCGTTGGTACCCCTCCCTTATTTCTTCCTCATCCCCCATTTCTTCCTCCTCCCTCGCTTCTTCCACCTCCCTCCTTCTCAAGGTCTGCTTCGATGATATTATTATGCACCAATAGAGCCTTTAAATTGGCAACCAGGACAACAAAAGAGGGCATAAGTCCTCTCAGCACTTAATCACGAAATTGTTATGAAAACGACTCTATCAGATAGACATATTTCTTCTCATCAGTTATCATAAACTAGGAAGTTAATTTATTCTGAAATACTTAAATAAACTAAGACAAAGTCAGTTTCCAACAGTACTTATTATTGAACGAAACACAACTGATAATAGTGATGACGGACTTAAGAAAAGGAGGGTAGATTATTTATTAGAATTAGCTAATCATGAATATATTAATTATGATTAGTTCTCTTTAAATACGATTTTTCCATAAATCATGGAAAAACCAAGGTTTAAAGTGTAAATTAGAAGAAAAAAATGAAGATAAAATTTTTGGGTTGTATGAACCGGGTTATAAACTTAATAACTACACGTTGCATAATAAAACATTAATATTCAAACAAAGACTTTTTTACTTTTTATTATTTTAATTAAACTCCGTCTTTCCATAAGTTTATGGAAAACCCGTCTTTCCATAAGACCATGTTTATCGGTGACCGCATGTCTGCGGTCACCAGGTCTCCCATTTAAAAGAAATGGGAAATTCAGCATTGATGGCCAACCAAGAAAAAAAATGGGCCAATTTTGACCTTTGCATAATGGAGAGGTTGAGCATGGTGGATGCCACATGTCCCAATCCTATTAGCTCAAAATATACTAAATCTAATCCTTTTATCTCTTTATCTATATATCTGTTTTTTTTAAATTTTTGGAATAAAATTAAATGCAAAAAAATATATTTTTCATTCTCTATAAATAGAGACCAATATTTCCATAGTTCAATGCAC
>JAULKM010101375.1:0-10186 GCA_032355605.1 Rubia tinctorum | reverse complement strand
AACCCTCTGCGTACATGTATATATATACGCAGATTACAAAACCGAAACCAATTCAAGTTCGGATTCTATTTCCGAAATAAAAAGAAATCAAAATATATTCTAATTAACTAATTCTTAAAATTAAGGCATTTCAATCGGAAAGAGATATAACAATCCTTATCAATATGGAAAGTGAATATCTTTAATTTCTTCAAATCCACGTCTCTTCAATAATTCACTTTTCACCCCATAACTTCAGCAATATTGCTGTTTCCTCTCCTCCTTCATCTCTGGAAAAATGTCTTATAAAATAAGAACATTTTCCATTGAAGCACATCGTCTCATTAAAAAACCTTAACCTGGAAAACCCAGTGGGAAAAAACCGTTGGTTAAGGTGAAAAAAGTAAAATGTATAGCTCCTTCTCAGCTCTTCACAATCCATGAATTCATGCACCAAAAACACTTAAAGTGCAAATTATATCTAAATAAAATCATAATAATCCCACAAAATATGAACACAATATAACACACATCATTCATCTCCTTCCAAGCCTTCAAATTTTGTATTATACCTCTGCATTTAAACAATCTCTTCATCATCCATTATCCATTGCTAGGCATTCTGATTCTCATTGCTTGCAACTTCTTACCTTTCATAAGTAAGAGTGCACCAATCTCACCCATAGCCTATCAGCTTTATTGCTCAAATTCCATAGCAATTTTGCCAAATTTGCATCATTCCATTCTGACAGTGCAATCAGTTTCAGACCTTCTGCCTTTTGTCCTATGCATATATTTTCCCAAGCAACATGACTCTTTCTAGTAAGATTTTCGTATCCACTCCACAAGAAAGATCTGCAAAGTGCTTCAATATGTTTTATAACCGTCTTTGGCAAAGGTAGACACTGCATCCAATAGCTGGTTATAGCAAACAATACACTCTTAATGAGTTGAGCTCTACTTGCATAGCTCAAAAGCCTGGAACTCCAATATTTTATCCTTCCTACCATCTTCTCTATCAAAGGTTGATCCATGTGAACTAATGACCTTTTCTTGTCATAGGCACTACCAGGTATCTAAATGGCAATTGCCCTTCTTCAAATCTCATGGACTTCTAAATGTCATCTTTAATGCAGTGTTCAACACCTAAAAAAATTACTTTGCATTTTGCCTGGTTAACATCCGATCCTGTTGACATTTTGAATTTATGAAAAGCAGCCATCAGAGCTTCTACTGATTTCTTATCAGCTTTTGAGAAAAACAGTAAGTCATCAGCAAAGTTCATGTTGATGATGCTCGTTTTATCACACCTTTCATGGAATTTGAAATGCTTCTCCTCTTTCAGTTCCTGTAGACATCTGAAAAGGTATTCCATGACTAATACAAATAAAAATGGTGAGATGGGACCACCTTGCCTCAACCCCCTTCTTGCTACTGGAATTATTGATGCATCTCCCTTCACCATATACCTATAAGATATTGTATTCACACATTTCATGATCCAATTTACAAACTTTTCAAGCAAACTTACTTCTTTTCAGAATCTGCTCGAAAGCCCTCCAGTCAACTGTATCATGTGCCTTTTGCAAATCCAGCTTTAACATGCATTAAAGGGGGCTTCTTTCCTTGTATAACCTCTAATCAATTCATATGCAAGCATAATATGTTCATAGATCCCTCTGCCAGGAACAAATGCAACATGTGTTTCATCCACCAATTCCTCCATTACAGTATTCAACCTAGAAGTTAAAATCTTAGAAATTACCTAATAAAGGTAGTGCATCATGATATTGGCTTGAATTCTATCACCTTTTTTTCATCCACCTTCTTTAGGATTAATGTTACAATAGTGCAATTCACTGCCTTGTGCATATTCCCATCTCCAAAGAAGTTTTTAACAGCCTTATTTGTATCCTCCTTCACAGCTTCCCAATTAGACTTGAAAAACTTGGAGTGGAAACCATCTAGCCTTAGTGCTTTAAGTTCACCTATACTTTTTACTGTCTTCCATATTTCCTCCCCAGTCACATAGTTCACTAGTTTTCTCCCATCTTCTGCCTCCAGTGTTTTACCTTTCCTCAACACCATTCAATCTTTTAGCTGTAGTTCCCACTAGCTTCTCATAATACTGTACAATTTTCTCAAAACCCTCCTCCTGATCAGTACTGATAGAACCATCATCAAATTTCAGCACATGAATCCCTGATTGCCTATTCTTCTCCTTTATTGTAGCATGAAAAAATTGCTATTCCAATCCCCCAATCTCAGCTAGCAATTTTTATTT
Source organism: Rubia tinctorum (assembly GCA_032355605.1). Classification (NCBI taxonomy): domain Eukaryota; kingdom Viridiplantae; phylum Streptophyta; class Magnoliopsida; order Gentianales; family Rubiaceae; genus Rubia; species Rubia tinctorum. Next base: position 7,923 of record JAULKM010101375.1, on the reverse strand, counting down.
TTATTTTTGACTAGCTATTTGCTCATCTATATCATTCCACTTTAGAATTTTTGTGTGCATTCAATAACTCTTTCCACCTTCTAAGCATTCTTTTTTTTAGTTCAAATCCTTCTATGCATTAATCAGTTTAGTTCATGCTTTCTGTAATTTCCCTTCAACTCCAGTGACATACCCCATATGCTTTCTCTGTTCCTTCTGGAGTTTCATAAGTTTCCTTCAAAAAACATACATTCGATCTCCATACATAGGCACTTTCCAATTTCCACTAATTATCTCTTTGACTCCATTCTTCTTCATCATACAATTCATAGACTTGAACACTGTTTTCTTTTTCCTCCTTTTCCTCTCTATTAATGCTCAGTAAGGTATGATCATAAACTACATGCTCCTCCACTTTGATAACAACATTGAAAAAAATTCTGAAACCATTTCAAGTTACCTATCACTCAATCAATTCTAGAGTAGATAGTCCCATGTTTGTGTATATTACACTTCTCCCATCATATCACATTCCAAAAGTTTGGTTTTGTTCATCATCTCCTCCATATCTATATATTCACTTCTTACAACATTATTTTCCCCAATTCCGTCTATGGGTTTCAGTACATTATTGAAATCCACAAGTGCTATTCATGCGTCATCCACTCAATTCTTCAAGTTTTCCATATCCTTACACAACTTCTTCCTCCGCGTGAGTAAGTTGGCTGCATATACTTCTATCATCTCTGATACTTTCTTTTTCTTTAGGTTCCAAACCTCACAGTGTATATACTATCTGGGCATTTGACCTTTTTAACATCCACCTTGTTTCTATCTCACATGATCCAAATTATACCATTAGGGTGCTCACTGCAATTGTCTCAAAACCTTCATTTCACCCCCAAACTTTCTCCTTATTTTTTCCATTTTTCTATCTTTACTCTTGTTTCTATAATTATAGCAATTGCAACTTTCATTGCAATGAGACAGGAGCTAATCTCACTTTTTTCACTGGTTTATTGAGTCCCCCTTACATTCCAAGAGACAATCATGTGATATGCCCATAATCATCTGCAAGATCACTCCAAATCTGCAGATGTAATGGTTTATCCCAATGATTTTTAGTCTTCTTTTCCTCCTATATTTCCTCCTCGCTTATCACTGTTTTCCCTTCTCAGCCTTTTCTTTTTCCTCCAGAACCGTCACCTTCTTTCCGATCTCAACCATTTGTTAATGTTCTTTCTTTTCTAGTTGTTTTCCCAGTGTTCTTATCTTCTTTATTTACCATTCATTTCTTCACTATCTTCTTTGCAACCTCCTTTTCTCTACATATGTGACCCCACATCTGGAACTTCTCACAATATGGTGGCCTCCATTCATACTCAATCTCCTGCTTGGGTTTATCTCCATTCAGATCTTTAATGTTGATACTCCTCTTTAGCTTCTGAGTTATGTCAACATCAACTAGACTTCTGGCATAAGACACCCTTAATTTGCTTGTTGTGAACTCGTCTGTGACCAAGGGGTTTGCCAGTACACTACCTATTTTACCCAAACTTTTTGCTCCCCATAGATGAAGAGGAAGTCTAGGTAACTTCACCCAAATAGGCAATGTCCTAACCATATCCTTCCTGAGTTCAAAGTTAGGCTTCCAAGGATGCAAAAAGATTGACATGTTATAGATCATAGAAAGGTCATTACTCATTATAGAATCTCTATCTTTCTTAGTCTTAAACTTCATCAGAAAATAACCTTCTTCATTATAAAACAAATCAGGCAGAGCAACAAAAGACCAAAATATCATCATAAATTTTTTCACAGCCGACATAGTAAGATCACCTCCCAAGCATACATAATCAAATAGTTTTCCTAGAATTCTAATTCAGATTTGACATCATCTTCTTATATTTCCACTTCAATTTCATCATTCACAATTATAGGAGCTTTAAAATCAATTTTCATCCCATTCTCCTGCACCCTGTTACCCCTAACCACATCTACCCACAGTTTATTTTCAATACCAACTTCAATCTTAGTATCAGTTTTTGGCCTTACCCCAGATTGATCTCGATTATGCCTTTCATCGCTGGCGATCTCCATCATCTTAGCTCCAGGTCCTTGATCTTCATTTACCATATCACTTCCACCATTGGAATCTATATCAGCTTGCAATTTCTGCATCTCCTTGTTTGTACTAGTACTCATCCCCTATGCAATACTCTCCATCATTTTCATCGGCGTGACCACCTTCATCCTCCACACAACCTTTCTTCACGATCGCTGCAATTCACCTTTTAGTGCTTATGAATCGCCCTCAGTCAGATGCAGAAAACACTTAAAGAAAAGTTGTAATAGTGTGGTTGCAGATTCTAAAAACCGAATTAGACAATCCAATACCGACACATTTACATGTTGTATGGGTTTATGATAACTAAACAACACCTGACATGGTTCTAATTATCTATACACACAAAATTATATTAGAGCATCTCCAACGGACGGAACTTTTTGGTTCCACGTACTCCCTTTGTCCTAGTTGAATTTGCATTTTTTCCTCTTTCAGACTTCTCAGTTGAATTTGCACTCTTTCCATTTTAGGAATTATTTATCAAGCAAAAGACATAATTGTCCCTAAAAATTTATCCCATTTCCCCAACTTCCTTCCTCTCCAAGTTCCCATTCTTCTCCACTGAATCCTTTCATCTCCACTGAACACATTTTCCCCATTTTCCCAAACTTCCCTTATCTCCACCGTTGTCTCCGCCTTCTCCTCATTCTATGTCATCTCCTCCTTCTCCGCCACCTCCGTTCTCTCCCCATCTTCTCGTTCTCCGCCATCTCCGCTATCTGCTCCTTCTCCGCCATCTCCGCCATCTGCTCCTTCTCTACCAGCTCCGTTGATCTTTTTCCGTCATCTCCGTCGATCTTTCTCCGCCATCTCCGTCGATCTTTCTCGCCATCTCCGTCGATATTTCTTCGCCATCTCCATCGATTTCTCTTTGCCATCTCTGCCTTCCCCAACCCATTTCTAAACCCACTTTTTACACCCTTGTTTCTGGACATAAATCCAGAATCCGCCGTCCCCTCTTGGATTTCTCTGCCATTTTTGTTGTCTCCGCTCTCTTCTCCTAGCGGCAGTTTTCTTTAGCGGTGTTCCTTTTTTTGGTCGTATAATTCGTCATGCAGCAGAGCAAGCCCTCGATTTTGGGTTTCAATTTAATGAGGGTTTTAATTTGGGAATCGATGTTGGGCGGTGGTGGTGTGGTGAAGGATGTTGTGGTGGTGGTGTGGTGAAGATGGTGGTGGTGTGGTGGTGAAGGTGGTGGTGTGGTGATGGTTGTGGGTGGTGGAAGAAGAAGGGTGGTAGCTGCGGGGAGTGGGTGGTGAAAGAAGAAGGGTGGTGACTGCATGAGTGTGTGGTGGAAGAAGAAGAAGGGTGGTGGGTGGTGGCCGGAGGAAGAAGGGTAGTTTGGGCAGTTTTTAAAGTCCAAAAATTTACCCCTCTTTCTCTTGCTGCAAAAAAATTGGCACAGAGGAGTAAGATAATTTTATGTGATAACATTCCAAAGAAACATAATAATAATGCTTTTGTTTTACGGAAGCATACAATAATACGCTTAATTTAACGTGTGTTGTAGATCCTACATAGTACATGTTTTGGATTTGTTTTTTGCTATCTCTTTTCCCCTCTATTTTCCTTCTTTTGTTTTTTTCATTACTAGGTAACACCGGTGTTTTGCACGGATGTGAATATAAATATTATTATATAAATAAATATATTTTTTAAAATATAATTTAATTAGTTGATAAAAATATTAATAAATAATACTTTAGAAAAATAACATTACCGTTATCACTATTTCTACGGATTACATAGGATATGAAAAACGATTAAAGTTTTGAAAATTTGATTGTAATATCATGTCATTGCACGGTTTATGATAAAAATATATTTATTATTATCATACAATTTTTTTTACAAAATTTCATAATATTTAAATTAGATGATAGTTTATATTGATTAAACTTTGAGTTATAGATGTCCATTTTCTTCTTCTTCTATTTTTTTAATATATTATGATTAATTGATAACATTGTGCTAATTTTCGACCAAAAAAAGACATTCTAGAGAAAGTCATTTTTTATTAAACATTTTAGGGAAGACCGGAAAAAAACTTTCGTGGTCAATAAATATTGTACTCCGTAAAAGGTTGGACATTTCTGGCAGTACAAGTGGCTGAACCATGCACGCTCATATATAATGAGAATCTCATTTATAATGATAAAAAAATTATGTATGCTAGATCAAAAAAATTAAATTAGGAAAATTGTTAGCAATTCATGATTAATTGATTTAATTAGAATATATAAAATATAAGTTTTAAATTTTGATAAAAAATATAAATTCATCGTCTTAGTCTTAGATAAAAAAGTATTAAAGTTTTAATATTTTATAATTATTAATTATACAGATCAAAGAAAGTTAAAATTTATGATAATCTAAATTTAATATTAACATTAAAATATAATATACCTTAATGCATTAAATTTTTCATGATAAAATCTTGAAAAACACTGTCTTTCCATATGCACATTTAAAGACGGAATTGAAATAGAATTATAGTAAGGTACTAAGTTTTACTTGCAACATTAAAAATTTACTATGCAACTTGCAGTAGTTATAAGTTTATGACCCGGTTAATACAACCCAATTTTTTAATTTTAATTTCTTTTAATTTACAATTTAAATGTTGGTATTTCCACAACTTATGAAAAGACGGTCTTTCAAGTGACGAACTCATTTTTTTAGTATTATTTCCAATCACATCTTTATATGTAGTACAATATGCCATTTATAAATATCAGTTAAGAAAAATAAAATAAAATCGTATAAATAGATAATTTTTTGGGAAAGACCTCATTTCCATATATAAGCATATGGAAAGACGAGATGAATTAGAATTATAGAAAAGTAAAAAGTTTTAGTTTCAATATTAAAAATTTATTATGCAACATACAATAGTTATAAGTTTATGACTCGATTAATGCAATCCAAATTTTTTATCTTGATTTCTTCTAATTTTCAATTTAAACCTTGGTTTTTCCACAATGTATGAAAATATAGTTTTTCAAGAGACAAACTCATTTTTTAATACTACTCCCTCCGTTCTCTATTTGTGGCACACTTACCTTATTGAGATGTTTCTTTTTAAATGACACACTTTCCATTTTTGGAAAGATTCGTTCAATTTCATCCACTCATTCTACCATTTTACTTTCTACATTCAATTTCATCCATTCATATTTTTTTACCTAAATCCAAGCAACTATACTTATGGTGCCACAAATAGATAAACAGAGGGAGTATTACCAAACACATATTGATATGTACTAAAAACATGTCATTTCTAAATATTAGTTAATAAAAATAAAGCCGTATAAATAGACAGAATTTTGGGAAACACCGCTTTTCCATAGGCATATGTAAAGACGAGATTGAATTATAATTATAGAAAGGTAAAAAAATTTAGTTGCAATATTAAAAATTTACTATTCAATGTATAGTGATTATAAGTTTATAACTTGATTAATGCAATATGAAAATTTTATCTTGATTTCTTCTAATTTCCAATTTAAACCCTGATCTTTTTATAACTTATAGAAAGGCCGTTTTCAAGATACGAACTCCAATAAAAATTGCAAACAAAATTGACAAAGTGTTAAATAAAACATTGAAAGTATATATAAATAAAATCTTTCAGTACTATTTTTAATATTTATATAAAGTATTTTATAATATATTTTTTTCAAAATTAAAATTTATTAAAAACAATTATATATATAAGATACTCTATCTATTATTCTATATGTTTAACATTAGTAATTTTAGATATTTTTGTAGGCCAATTAAATTACGTGGGAAGAATTGATTGTAGTGAGTCAAAAAGAGAATAAGTAGATGAAAATAATTCACTTATTATTATGAAATGAAGTTTGATAATATTAAAAAATAAACCAAAATTAAAAGTGTATTATTTTTTTAAAAAATATATTGTAAAAAATATGTATTATGAAAAATATTCCCTAACAAATGAAGATTAAGAATACAAAAAGAATGTGCATGCTCATAAATAGGGTATGATTAATTACTCATTAATTGAAAAACATTGAATTATAGAAAGAACATTGAAAATGGGGGAAAGATGTGCATTCTAAATTGGAATTAATTTTAGAAAGTGATGTGGAATTATGTTTGAATGGCACGTGGCATGAATGATGTGTGAATGACATGTGGCAAAAATGGACTCCTTTAATATACAGCATAAATTTATTTGTTAAAATTTTGGAAAAAATCGTCTTTCTAAATGTATATGTAAAGACAGAGTTGAATTAAATTAGATAAAGGTAAAATATTTTAGTTGCAATATAAATTTTTTATTATGTAATGTGCAGTAATTATAAGTTTCTGACCTTATTAATGCAACCCAAAATTTTTATCTTTATTTTCTCTAAGTTTAAACCTTGGTTTTTCCTTAATATTTGGAAATACCGTCTTTCAATAGAATGACTCTATTTATTTGCATGAAGTTGAATTAAAATTATAGAAACGTAAACAGTTTTAATTTCAATATTAAAAATTTATCATGCAACGTGCATTTGTTAAAAGTTTATGACCCGATTCATGTAACCCAAAAAATTTATCTTGATTTTTTCTAATTTGCAGTTTAAAATTTGATTTTTTCATAACTTATGAAAAATCCGTCTTTCAAGAGACGGTCTCTTCTTTATTTATTTTGTAAAATATCTATAATTAATTATATATTAGTAATGTTTATTTGTTATTTGTAAATTTAAAATATAACATTAAAATAATAATTCCTTCATATTTATTTTTAAAATTAAATTAGTTTATTAATATTCAAGTTTGGTCGCATATCATTCGATGTCCATCGTCAGTCATTCGTGATCCAAAATTTAATTATCTGATCGAAAAAAATATATAATAATTATAATTTTCTAAAATTAATAGTTATGAAATGGGTAAGAATTTAAAAAACACTCTCTCTTCAACATAAGTTTAGATGTTTGTATTTAGGTGAAAAAAATGAGTGAATGAAATTGAATGTAGAAAGTAAAAAGTAGAATGAGTAGACATAATTGAAAGAATGTTACCTAAAATAGAAATTGTGCTAATATAAAAGAAACATTCCAAATAAACAAATGTGCCACTAATAGAAGAACGAAAGTACATTATAGTATAAAATCTTTAACTAGTACATTGTTGATGTCTCTCCACTTTTGAACTATAACACAATTTAATTATTTTATTCAAATGATTTCTTTTTTAAAATGATGAAAGTACATTTATAATTTTTATTTTCTGTTTAATTAATGATTTTATTATGATTAAGTAGAATAATTTAAATTAAACATGTAATTTTTATGATTTTGCAATAAAATAGAATATTACAATGACAACGTATTGGGAAATACTTTCTTTTCATAGACATATGTAAAGGCGGGGTTGAATTGGAATTATGGAAAAGTAAAATGTTTTAGTTGCGATATTAAAAATTATTATACAATGTGTAGTAGTTATAAGTTTAAGACCCGATTAGTGCAATATGAAAATTTTATCTAATTTATATTTTAAATCTTAGATTTTAAATAAGTTATGAAAATAGTCTTTCAAAAGACGTAATCTATTACAAGAGTAATGAAAATAAAATTTATAAAGAATATGAAGAAATATGTAGAAGGATATAGAGCTAAATATTGGAATAAATATACTGTATCAACTATAAAAAACTATTATAGCAGTGGAAAAATAGAGCAAATTATTGGAGATATCCAATCGGATCAAATAAAAGAGTCCGTCTCTTGAAAGACGGTCTTTCCATAAGTCATGGAAAGACCAATGTTTAAAGTGTAAATTAGAAGAAA
>JAULKM010101374.1:0-10186 GCA_032355605.1 Rubia tinctorum | reverse complement strand
CTCTCCTTCTTCACTTTATCTTCTACCACTTTGTAAGTGGCCTTCCTTTTTCTACCATTCTTGTGAATGGCCTTCTTCAATATTATACCATCCATTCAAATGGTATTCTTCATAATAGTCTGCAAATAAGCTCACAAAACATATATGAATCGACCAAATCATAAAGGTAGAACACGCTAGACACCACATTCTTACAAACTAGGGAGATGAGGGCAAATAACCACACAAGGTGAATATAAAGCCCTATTTTGTAAAACACATAATAATATAACCAACCACCAACAAAACAAGTTAAAAAGGGATGTAAATTGTACTAAAAAAACATCAAAATCATGTCTCATCATAACTTCTTCTTCAATTGATTTCTGCCTGTCACTAGCGAAGCTTTGTTGCTTCTGCTTAACTAGTTTAACTAAATGCTAATGTTCAGGGAACGAGTAGCGATTTATAGGTTATTTCCCCCATGTTCTGAACACTCCATGCGAATGTATCCTTATGACTTCGCATGATTTCTATGACCGTTTGTTCATTTGGATCTGGAAGATAATTCCCTATTTTGACGCACTTAGAAGTGTCTTCATCATCCAAAGTGACAACTTCATTTTCTTCTCCCAGGTCTACTGCTGACTCACATTTCCTGAGTAAGTTGTTATATAAAACAGTGCAAACCATCTTTGTTTGCTCCAAACTTTTCCCTGTTTTCATCGCAATGACTATACAATGCCTCACTGTTTGTTGGTTTCCTCTTATTGTTGCAATTTCGACTGGATTCGGGAACTTCATTACTAAGTGGTATGGAGACCTTATTGCCTTCGGTATGTTCATCCAGGGTCTTCCAATAATGGCATTGAATGGACTTGGCGCGTCCATGAGCACAAAATCGCACATGATGGTACAATTTCTATCACTCTCACCAATGGTAACAGGTAGCTATATGTTGCCTAAGGGTGTCTCTGCTTTTCCTGTAAATCCTAAAAGTGAGGATGTGGACTTTTTTTAGATCTGTCCGCTTGAATCCTACTTTATTGAAGCATTCAACAAATAGGATTTCGACTGGACTTCCATCATCCACAAACACTTATTTTTGCTAAATATGATTATTTCATTCAGATGAAGCTTTTTGTCAGCAGGCTCTTGTGGTGGCAAATATCTAGCCCTAGCTTTCCAAGCATTATTGGATAGTGACTCTGTTGACCCATGTATAGACATGATCACTCTTTTTGGGGCCTCGGTCGTTGTGTCTTCATCATAATCCACCGTTGTTGTCATCTTCTAATTTTTACTTTGTGTGTTCGCTATGCTCTGGGTTTTTTCCATTGAGCTCCTGCCTTGTTGTCTTTGTTGTACCTGTTTCCCCTATCATCTTTCTTGTATTGGCTCACATAGTCGTTCCTCAGGTTTTCCTATATTTTCCTCCTCAGATATCTACAATACTTGATATCATGGCCATGGTCTTTAGGGAAGGCACAGTAGTATTCTCTAGATCTTTTATCAGGGGGAGCTATCATTGGTGCCGGTTTGCTGAATAAGTCTATGTTCGCTTGCCATATTTCCCTTCTTGACTTTTTCAGGGGTGTCTCTTGGAATGATGCGCCTTGCACCTCCAATTCTCTTACCTTAAAAGGGATATTTCCTTTCCCTTTCTTTATAAACCCCTTATGTATATCTTCTGTCATTCTTTTCTCTCCTCGTTCCCGCTCTATCTTGATATTATTTGCTTCCTCTGTTCTCACATGTTGCTCGAACAATTTTTGCAACTCTCTTGGGTTTTCGGGCATATTTTCATGAGCTCCTTGTATAAATCTCTTGACTGCATACCCCCTATAAATGCACCCAAAGAGGATTGGAACGACAAGTCTCGAACTTGCAAACTTTCGGTGATAAACCGATTGTGATATTCTACAAGACTCTCATCACTTCGTTGAACTATGTTGTTTAGGTTTGCAATTGTTTTGGTGAACTTTTGCTTCTGATAGAAGAGGCCTAAAAATAAATCTGACAACTGTGCCCAGGACTTAATGCTTCTTTTTGGCAGGTCTTCATACCATGTGATCGTTGTTCTCGATAAGAAAATCAGGAAGGCTTTGCATACCAATCGATTCCTGCATCATGAAATCTCATGTTATTGCGTTATGGATGCAATAATTCTTTCGGATCTGTGGTTCCATCATATATTTTAATGAGCAAAGGAAGCTTGAAATCCTTTGGCATCTTAGAATCTCGAAGATGTGTGCCAATGGTGATTTATCTGCATCGCATCTGTCACTATCTCCTTCAACTCATCTTCATACATAAGACTCTCGTGCCCTTGATTAAGTCTTTTATTTACCCTTTGGGATTTTGGCTTGAGCGTAGCCAAAAACTGATTGTACATGCTTTCTCTGCTCTCTTCTAGGAACACTGTGAACGCTCTCGTTTCCTTTTCTTGGTTTGTATTAGGATATTCTACTTTCTCTTCATCATCTTCCGTTTCTTACCTATTATTTTCTTTTTTCTACTAGGGACATATGCTTGGTTCTGACTGGGGTTCATGCTTTTGTTGCATCCAACCATTCTCTCTTGTGTCTGATGGTTGTGGCTTCTCTCACTTTTGGTGAACACCATAATTTTCTTGAAGGATTTCGAAATGAAAAAATTCTGTCCCCATAGTCGGCGCCAAATGATGTGGTAATCCAACCAAGAAAAGCCTTTGTTGTTCACCATTAAGTATCTCTTCCTGCAAAACAGATCCCGGAGGTAACTCCAGGGAAAATGCTCCGATAATTAAGTCAGTCTTTTCCTTAGAGAATAAGAATTTCTCAGTTTAGTTTCACTTACCTCATTCAGTGCTAATCTCCCTTTATTTATAGATGTCTGCAATTGTGGTTTCGTATTATCAGCGTCTGAGATCGTGGGTTGCATCAGTGTTCCTACAATCTCGGTTCGTGGTTAATCTTCCAAACGTGGTTCTACATTCATCTGCTCATGGCCTAGTTTCAAACAAGGCTCCACCTTTCTTGGTTCATCGGTGATGTGATCATTGGACTTTATTGTTGAGGATTAGGTTGGGCCTAATGGCCAACGACCTCCACATTATGGGCTAGGTATATACCATCGGTTAACCAATCTGTTGTACCGAATGGTGAGCAACATCGCTTTGACATGTCGACCATGCCATTATTTTGGACCGACGTGTATGTGCGACATATGGCCAAATTAAAATATTAATTGAACTAATTTCTATCAAAAATTTTCTATCTATCATAATATTTTTCATCCGTGACAATATGAATTTTAGGAATCATGGCTAACAATGTTGGTTTGAGCCGTTCCCCTATTAAGGTGAGCATTTTTTTAAAATTTAAATTTCTTTTATTTGATTACTTATATTCTAATTTCATTTTTAATAATTTCATTGACCAATGATCCGCAGATATTCGGATGGGGATCGTCCGCGGACTACGTTCGGCGATATCATTCCATACTTTGTCAAAAATCTAACTCATACAAACTTTGGTCCAATTCCAATTATGTTAAGTCCTCCCTGTTGCACATGTATTTTATTTTTCAATTAACTTTTTCTATAGATTACTTTCATATGTACTAAATGCAGTTTTCTGTTTATAATTTAGTACGTCCCTAGCCAGATTGCTGAGTTCCTTCAGCCGTACAAGTTGCATGTTGTGTTGAGGTGTAACGGAAGGGAGAATTACACGCACTACTCGGGGACAGGAGGCTCAATACCTTGACGCCGAAGGGCTTTAGCGAATTTCTTAATGCTGGGGAACTCAGAGTTGGGGACACACTCTATTTCAAACTGCTAAATGGTGTTGGGTCCATAGTTATTAATGTTATCGTTCCTCCCCGTAGATTTTAGTTGTTTAGCTTAGACTTCTGAACATTAATTTCAGACAAATTTACTCGAATTTGGAACTATATTTATTTTTTATGTATTTTAATATTTAGTATTTAATTTATAATCTATTTGTTGAATTTTATTTTAATATTATTTAATTCTTAATATTTAACATAACATATGAACAAAGTTTTAACATTACGAAAATTCACGAAACTAGAAAAGACTTGTGTGTAATGAATAATTTGTTTCAATCATTCTGAAACTAGCAATTTTTGTTGTGGGCAATTTTTTTAAATAAATTCAAACGGTTGACCGGCTGGCTGATGGGCTGAAATTGTTAAGCCCATATAAACGTGTGGTGTTGGTCATTGGTCGATACCTTGTCGTTTGAACCAACATCGGTGCGGACATCGCACGGGACATCACAAGGGTCCAAAATGATGTTGTTCCGAAACAGGTATAGATGTGGGGACCCTGACAATCAGTTAATTCTTCTCTTCACAAGTTTCCCACGAATTTTAACAGCCCCCTCCCCAATTTTCTTTTCTTTCTTGTCAAAGGTATGGTTTTTCTACTCTTATAATGCCTAATTTTTGTAATGTTACTTTACATTGTTCACATGTGCGGGTAGTTGAAAATTGGGCATGTGGTTGGGCCCAAAAGAAAACGGGTGGCCGAATTGTTTGAACCAAGTAACAGGGTACCCACTGACCCCTTCAAGATTACAATTTTTGAGATAATTATCATTTCATTACATTACATAAGTTTGTATTAGTGCAAGAAAAATGTCATTACGATGACGGCAATGTAGTTTAAAATTTTAATTCTCGTATTTCATACAAATAAATATCACCTTGTATCATTAAAAAATGCAGCATATAATGATTACTAAGAGTACAAGTTCATAATCATCATTATCAATCCCTAGTATGGATGAACTTAACAAAAAATGCTCAAAAGATGGGAAGAAAATTATTATGTTAAATTTTTTATATGAAATTTGTGATGGAAAACCATATAAAAAATAAATTAATTGGACCTACTACTATAAGAGGGTTGTGGTTGCGGGCACAATTGAAAGTTTGAGGCTAAAAGAGAAGAGCCGTAACTCATAAGGAATAATTGAAAATTCGGGGTTAAAAGGGAATGATTGAAAATTTACCAATTGAATATTATGTAAATTCGCATTATTTAATAATTAATATTACACAGTTATTGACGATTGGAAATTGGAAGTATAGATAAACAAATATTATTTAATAATAAAAATAATTAAATATAATAAATTTTACCAAGTATCGCGAGTATCCGAAAATAGCATTTTTCTGCGCTGGACCCGAACCTGTTAAAATGAAAAGTAGCCAATTATTTTAATATGGGTCGACGGGCCGGGTATTTTTGAACATCCCTACTTACCATATTTGGTTCACTTTAAGAAAGGATAAAAAAATTTGAAATTTGAAATGAATGGTGGAGATGTCATTGGAAGAGTAAAAAGTAAATCAGATAGATGGAAATAATTTAGAATTGCCAAAAATAAATGAGTGAAAATAAAAAGATCAACCTAAAATGAAAATAGGCACATTAATAAATTACCGGAGGGAGAAGAATTATCATGTATTCAGTATAACATAACTGTATCAAGAAAATAAGTATGTTTTCATCATATACATACTCCCTCCGTTACTTTATTAGTGGCACCATAGGTTTAACTGATTTGATTTAGGTGGAGAAAACGGGTGGATGAAATTGAATATAGAATGTAAATGTAGAATGAGTGGATGAAATTGAAGAAATATTACCAAAAATGAAAAATGTGCCAATATAAAAGAAAATGTGACAATAAAAAAATAGAGATGGTAGAACTAAAGATGAACATCTTCTATTTATTTATTTATTTATTTTAGATTTGATCCAGTAGAATATAGATACATGGCCTACAATCCAAATTATAAAATTGGCTCGATTTTACGAATGTCATAAACTAATTTTCAATATTAGAGAAAGTGAATATTTATTTCGTCTCATCCAAAGATTCATATCATCTTTTTTTACGGGCATTTATACATGATGATATGATTAAATTTTATCTAAATGTGGAGAATTGAAATGAATTAATTAAATTTCATTCACAAATTTTAAAATAGTCAAAATATAAAATTTTGATTGGGCAACTTGAAATGGAAAGTATGAATATTTGGCTGGTATGGAGGGAGGTTGTATACGTAAATACTCCCTCCTTGTTATTGGATATGGTACACTTTCTTTTTTTGATTATTTTTGTAAATTTGACACACTTTTCTTTTATGGTAAGATTATTTCAATTTCATCCACTCATTTTATTTTTTTCTTTCTAAATTCTATTTTACTCACTCGTTTCATTTACCTAAATTCAATCACATAAGAAATTAGTGTCACATCCAACGAAACCGAAGTAATATATTTTTCGTTTTGAAGCTTGAATATTTTTTTAGAAATGAAGTGTACATCATACTTCGATTTGTGTGTACTACTATGAATTTTCTCACTTTTGTCTCCAAGGCTGACCAAATGACGTGGAAAGGCGGAAGTGTACCTTATGAATTTCAACGTTCGAACCACAACATTCAAACCAAAGTTGACTAAAATACAACGCACTAACATGCGCTCGCCATGAGCCCTACCGTTCTTGATGATAATGAAAAAAAAATTAAAAAAATGCATTAGGGTTTAGGGATTCGTACCTAAACCCTAAATGCATTCGTACCTCTCTAATTTTTGAATTTGTGTTAATATACCTCCTGTTTTAAAAAAGTACACATATACTCCTTGATCGGTAGTGATTAAAAAGCTCATACCCCTATAATTGGAGATCGACGTTAATCTGTCAAAGTTCAGCATTGACTGGACTGAAAATTAGCAAAATACTCCTATTCTATTTTAAATATAATTATGGATAATTTTACCCCTAGAATGGGCCCAGGCGATAGAAAATGAATAGGAATTATCAGGGTTATATCAGCACCCATTTTTAATATTAAGGCTTATATCAGCACTTGTTTAAAATTTAAGGGTTATATTAGCACTTATGTTTTGTACACTTATATCACTACATATTGTTATTATTAACTTCAAGAATATTTAGACAATCGAAATAAAAAAAAACAAACTCATATATTTGCTAACAAATCAGAATCTACGCATAAAATTAGTATAACACATAAATTTTGGGATAACAACACCTACATGCGGAAAAAAAAATAACCATATGAAGTAATATAAGTGTATGGGGGGGATAAGATGGAGGGAAACACATGTAAGATGCAAAAAAAATACAGTACTTTCAACATCACTTAGAGTAGTACTCTTCAAGTGAGCAGCACCATTTGAACTAAGAGCAGAGGTTTATTTTTTTTGCTGACCTCTTCGCCACACGAAGATCCCGATCCCTCAGAACTCGAATTCAACCCTCAAAATCTCATAATGAGAATGAATTGGGATTTAGGGTTTTGGAGGACAAAACGGATAATATACATTTTAAGCCTTTTATTTTTTAAGAGGAGTAAATCAGTCATTTCAGCTAAATCCGGCATTTGATCAAATTTTCAGTTGACGCCAGAGGTGTATTTGCACTTTCAAAAAATGAGGATATTTCTGCACAAACACAAGAACTTGGGGTATAAATACATCTGTAGTATATATTAAATGAGGTCATTCTTGTCACATGACATTCACACATAATTTTTGTCACATGACATTCACACATAATTCCACATAAAGTTCAAAAAATTAATTGAAAATGTAATATCTTTTAAAGTCAATTCTCCTATTTTCAACGCAGATCTCATCAATAATCTTCCAATATTCAATGTTTTAGGAGCTTAATTTTTAATGTCTTAAATTCTCCCACTTTCTATCTTTCCATAGATCCCTTAATATTCTTCCAGTTTTAATATTCTTTAGTGAGCCTTTGTTTGGCTGTTCCATTTCCTTCATTTGTCTGGTAGTATATCCTATGCACCAGGTTTGTCTGTAATTGATTAATATCTAGATAGTATGTGAGGCACATCTTTGTATAATCCTCCAAGATTATTGCTATTAGTCGTAGGCCTAGTTTACTATTTAAATATTACTATAATTTAAAAATATTCATTCCATCTTAATAAATTTAATCCTCTTTGCTATTTTCAATTTATATAATTGAATAAAATACTTATTCTATAATTAATAATAAAGATAATTATATTAAATTTCTCATTTTACAACAATTCAAAAATATCTAGATAGTATGTGTTGAGATATTTTTGTGATATAGTTGTACCATAGATAAAATTCTTTTTCTTTTGTGATTCTATCTATGACTGTCTATATATATTGTACCTTTGTATCATTAATAAACACACATTCATATTTTACATGGTATCAGAACCTAAAACCTGGGAACCCTAAAATTCACCACGGTCTAAAATAAAGCCGCTGCCGCCGCTCGTCTGATCTTCAGCCGTTCGCCGCTAGAATCTAGAAGTCGTTCGCAGCCGTTATACCGCCAGAATCCAGAAGCCATTCGCAGTCGTTATACCGCATTCTTCAACGCGCATTCTTCACATCTCACGCTGACCGAGAAGCCGTTCTCCATGCGCTGACCGAGAAGCCGTTCTCCACGCGCCTCACACTTGTTGAGAAGCCAAGGACACGTTGGTTCCAGAATTTAAGTGAGGCTTTGGTTGAAATTCAAGTCAGCCTTTGACTTGTCCAATTAGCCTTTTTTTGGTTGAAATCCAAGTCAGGCGTGTTCCAAAATTCCATTAACCTTTTTTTACGCAACCGAATCAACACTTTGTTCCCCAACCGAATCAGCCTCTAATGGATCCACATATTCAGCCTTTGGTTGATGCTCAAGCTGATCCCCCGCCACTTGAAGACCTGTCACAGCTCGATGACGTCGTCGCTCTTCGTCGTGCTCTCCGCCAGCTGTTGCTCGGCGGTGATTGTTCGGCCACCCATGATGTTCGGCACTTTTCCGGAGATTCCACCGCTTTGCCTCCATCACATCTGTACTACGTTCATCCCTCTGATCACACAGGTCTGCTCATTACTTCTGTGGTTTTGAAGGGTGATAATTATAATGATTGGAGTATTGCTATTCGTAATGCCTTTAATTCTAGACGTAAGCTTGGTTTTCTTGATGGGTCTATTACCAAGCCTTTACCTGGTGAACCTTTTGCCAATGATTGGAGCAGTTTGAATTCTATGCTTATTGGTTGGATTGTTCAGTCGCTTGATCCATCTATTCGTTCTGCTATCACTTATTATGATTCGGTTAAGGAACTTTGGGATGATTTGCATCAGCGCTTCTCAGTTGGGAATGACCCACGTATGTGTCAGATTCGTGCGGACATTTACAAATGTCGTCAGAATGGTCAGGCTGTCAACGCCTACTTTGGTCGTTCCAAGAAGTTATGGAATGACTTGCTTGCTTACATGCATCCGCGCACTTGTATTTCATGCCCAGATGCAGCTATCGTTCAGATTGAACGAGAAAGGGAGATGGTTCATCAATTTCTCATTGGTCTGGATGATGGTTATGCCACTCTTCGTTCATATATTCTTGCTCAAGATCCATTGCCTTCTCTCGACAAGGTTTACTCCCTCGTTGCTCAGGAGGAGCGTCAGAAGACTGTCATCTCAGCCCGTGATTCTGTCACCTCAGCAGACACTATGGCCTTTGCTGCACGTCGTCCGACGCCGACCTCCGTTCCGAAGCCTATTGCCACAGCTCCGGGAAGATCCTCAACCACCGCCATTGATCGTAGGAACCTTCTCTGCACACATTGTGGGAGAAAGGGTCATGATATTACTACCTGCTTCCGCATTATTGGTTATCCGGATTGGTTCACTGAGAATCGTCCACCTGCATCAGGCCCGAAAGCTGCCGCAAATCCCAGAACTCGTGCCCCCCAAGAGGCTCCGTTCGCTATAGCTGCTCAGCATGTGGCCGTCGCCACTTCATCTATGGGCGCCGCAGCCGCCGCTGTCTCGGACATGTTCTCTAAGTTTAATCATTCTGACAATATATCAAGTAAGCCTACTTTACCTTGGATTCTTGATACCGGTGCTTCATATCATATGACCGGCAACAAGGGTCTTCTTTATGATGTTGAGCATGCTGAAAATGTGGATGTCGTTCTTCCTGATGGTTCTATTTCTACTGCCATTGAACATGGCAAGATTTGTTCTGGAGGCCTTGTTGTGGCTCACATTCTCTTTATTTCGACGTTACGATGCAATTTGTTGTCGTTTGCCAAGTTAACTGCTACTTTTAAATGTCTAGTTTTGCTTACCGAAAAATTATGTGTATTACAGGATATC